>VWZE01016980.1:269275-336958 GCA_013396675.1 Eubucco bourcierii
AGACAGAAAACACAGCAGCTCTCAAAGAGAGAGACTATCTTATCTGTATTTGTGCCCTTGGTTTTTATACATCTCAGCAAGCCTATGAGTGAAGCAGACATCAGCATTGTTGGCTTTTCACAGTCTATAATCTAATTATTTTATTAAAATATTCCAATTAACCCCAAACCAGCACACAGTCGCAGTAGATGGCTTTCTTCTCTTCAGCAGCCCTTCCACAGTTGGCTTTGTGTAGTGAAGGTCCAGTTCTGCATCATTTGGAGCTGGTGGGGGATTTAACTTCCATTTCCTTGTGTGGAAAACTGGCCTCACAGAGGCGTGTGAGTGACGCCTGGAATCACACCCCTTCCCTCCCTGGTGGCGAGGTGGGAAAACAAGGTTTGTAAGACTTGTTGTGAATGTGCTTTTTGAGGTGATTTTAGTTCTGTGTTACCAAGGTGTGCACGATAAAGATTTTTTTTCCAAGAAGCTGCACATCCAAGCTCCACATCAATTTCATAATCATAAGCTCCCAGAGCATAACTCTTTCCCTGTATTGCATTGGAAGGCTTTCCAGTGACTTTCTCCCTGCGAAATCAGCAGAGAGAAACCACAGGCTCCATAGAAGTATAAATGTTTTCCTCCAAGACATTTAGACTTTAATCTGCTGCTGAAGGTTGGTTTCACTTCCTCCCACCCCCCCTTTTATTTTTTTCCTGCTGTGAGAAGGCCTGCATATTCAAAACCTTTTCAGGCTTGCTGTGTAGTTTTAGCTAAGGGCTGGGTGTATCTTGCAGAGCTTGAGGTTTGGTTAACACTGCCAACTATTTCTAGGTTCACACGGTTCATTTGTCTAGTTGAAGCCTGAAAAAACACTACTCCTGTGTTCCATTTCTGAAGTTTTTTTTTTCCCCTCTTTCCAGTTTGTTTGTTCTGTTTCTTGAGTCAAATTAAGAATTGTGCTCAGTGCTGAAGCTAGGACATCACCCTATGAATGATGGTGTGTGGTGCGCGACATGCAGCTTGCGGTGCCTCTCCAGTCTCGCTGCTGCAGCCGAGGATCAGCAGCTCAGTGCTAAGTATTAAGGAACTCTTTAGTGAAACTGTCACAAGTGGACAGCAGCGTCTGGCAGTCTTGAATTTACTATTAAATTATCCCAATTCAGCCCCAATTGAACTGGAGTTGCCATGGCAGGCGTTGGTGACTGTACCGAATAAACACACGCACGTATGCATGCAACCTTGCTGGAACTTCTGCCTGTGTGGTGAGAAACTCAAAGTTTCTGTTTTGTCCAATTTTGTTCTCCTAATTGCTGAGTGTGCTTGAAATTAGACCAAGAAAGTTCAACATGACTAAGTTTCAAAGTTTGTGAGAGGCTGGGTGCCCACAGAGGAAGCTGCAGAGTGATTTTTATGTTTGTCTCATCCAGTCTGGCTACTGCAGACAGTCCAGTTTCAGTCAGTTTCTCCTGCACTGCTGACCTAGCTTAGAATCATAGAATGGTACGGTTGGAAGGGACCTCAAGGATCATCTAGTTCCAACCCCCTGCCATAGGCAGGGACACACTCCCACTTGTTCAGTTCAAGTTCATGCATAATCAAAAAACAGAACTACTTTTTCCCTCTCTTTAATCACACTCACAGTCCAAAATGTTGTGATTTGTTTATGGTTGATTTCTGATTTGAAGAGACTACCTTAAAACTCTCTAGCTATTCCTTCTTCCAGGTAGGAAAATCCACTCTTACTAACCGTTATTTTTTCTGATTCAGAGCATGTGTACAGAGAGAGAGAGCAGGAGGGAGAGAGAGATGTGCATACATATAATCAAGTCACCTTCTGGTCCTGCTTTCAATAAACCAAGTTCTTGGTATTCTTCAGGTCTCCTTCAAGCACTTTCTCTGCAGCCACAAGCATTGCAGTATTCTGCTGTTCCTCTCAGCTGCTCTTTGCTTCTGCTCACTGTTTCCTGTTTATAAATCCCAACACCATACTTTTTATTTTGCCACAAGGCTGCCTTTGAACTCCATCCTGATGTGGCACTTCTTTGTTTGCTTGGCTGTCCTGCCAGAAGAACCACTTTCTAGGTTTCACTTTTTTCCCTTTTTTTTTTTTTTTTTTTTTTTTCTTTCTCTCTCTCTCTCTCCTCCCATCTTGTTTGCTCAGTCTGGTTTCCTGGCTCCTAGAAACACCACCTTGCTTGCAGCCATGTATTTGGAAACGTGTGCTGACTTGGGAGGGGAAGGGGGCAAGTGATCCCTGGCAACCTTCCTCTGCTTTGTTAGGCTATTCCATGCAAGAACCAGGATGTATTGTGGTATGTACAACTGGGATGGATGTTCCTCAGGAGTTACACAAAGTGAATGTAAGAACTACTCCCAGAATTATTGGGGCTGGAATAGATCTCTGAGATCAAGTCCAGCCTATGACCGAACGCCACCACACCAACCAGATCATGGCACTAAGTGCCACATCCAGTCTTGCCTTAAACATCTCCAGGGATGCCAACTCCACCACCTCCCTGGGCAGTCCATTCCAGTGTCTAATTACCTGTTCTGTGAGGAAGTGCTTCTTAACATCCAACCTAACCCTACCCTGGTGCAGCTTCAGACCATACCCTCTCATCTTGTCATAAGTTGCCTGGGAGCAGAACCTGACCCCCACCTTACTACAACTTCCCTTCAATGTGTCAAGATATTCTCTCTGCCTTGAATCATTAGTGAGTTGGATTGCTCCTTCCTGTGCTTTGGTGGATCCAGAAGGTGGGACTTGCAAACTAGAGCCTGGGAAACCAGAGCTGCATCCCCAGCTCTGCTATGAATTGGCTCTGTGACATGGACACCTTGCCCTGCTTTAAGCTGATAAAATGTACCCACTCCATTACAGCCACTGGAGAGAGAAGGGGATGGTGTTATAGCTGCATGGGATAACATCCATCCTAGCAGTGGGATCAGAAGTATCACTTCTAGGCAGGGTCAAATGGAGAACAATCCCTGGTACTAGCCAGGTTAGCTCAACCTGCTGGTACTGCTGAAGGCTGACATAAAGAGAGCTCAGTGGCTGTGGGAGTAGAGAGCGAATTCTTGCTGCTTCCACACATTCTTCTGCTGTGTGAGTCAGGGCTCAGGTTGGCTATTTACCTAGACTGAACAGTAGCAGACAAGGTTAAATCATCCCTACCCTGGACTGTGGAGCTGACAGTTCAACCAGTCAGAAAGATATTAGCTAACACCAAGATAGCTCACTTGGGAGAAAAACAAACAAACAAACAGAACAAAAATCTAGGAGTCTGCTTTAGGAAGCACTCTGCAGTCCTCCAAGAGTCATTTTAAATGTCTGGTTCTCAATTTTGTCTCAAATGGTCTTAATGATTTCTCTTTTTGTACCATACAAATTGAACTATTACTGACTTTTGTCTTTAGAAAACCTTGACACCATAGCTGAAACAGAGTGTGTTGCCCACCAAACCTTTGCCTCCCATGATCTTCACAGAGACCCCAGGAATTTCATGTTGCTCTACATCTTCTCACATTCTCCAAAGTTGATGTTTTAAACAATTATTTTGACCTGGTTTGCATTGGTGTGGGTAATTTAACTATATTGGTTTAAAATCCAATTTTAGGTAAGCTTCTGTCTGTTGGTAATGTAGGGAAACCCTAACATTTATCTTCTGCTTGATTTTTATTTCATTTTCTTCCGTTGGGCATTTTAAGTGTTGTTTGCCCTCAGGGATTGTAAGGGGACAGCTGGAGAACTGCAAAACTAACTGTGTTAGAGACTAATGAAATAAAAGTTGATTTCTTGAGGTAGAAGTTGTAGTTTACTATCTGAATAATATTGTTTTGCCCTGTTTTTTTGGGTGATGTGAACTACTTTTACCCTTTTTTTTATTTCAGTATGTGGAATAGGCCCCTAGCTTTAAGTGGTTTTTAACCACACTACTTGAAGATTTAGCAGCTCTGCCCCATCCTCAGTGTGGAAGGTTTCCCTTCTTGAGCAAACGGGATCTCTCCAGCAAAAACAAGAGAGGCTTTATTATTCCTGTTTATGTCTGAGGCAAAATGAAGCAAGATGTGTTCCTCTATTTTGAGGTGGTTGCTGGATTTTTTTTTTTTTTTCTTATTTAATTCAGGAAGTCACTGCCCTTGGAATTTTTAGTAGCTCATAGATGAGGCCACAGATGTTCCCCCCTCAGTTGGTGCCTGGCGTTGACTGGACTGAGGCAGCAAAGAAACCTGCAGTTGGGTTGGGTGACAGTTTGAGGGGAGCAGCTGGCAGTGCACTGCATGTTTCATCTCCTTTCTGTCTTCTGCTCCTCCTGCCCCAGCATGCAGAGAGTGACTTCTCCCCTCTTCCCCCTGGAGCTGGGAGATGTGCTGTGCTGTGCTGGGTACCCACCTTGCTGGAGGGCTGAAGAGTGCTTTGTAGGCAAGATGTGAGGCTGCTGCTGCACCTGTAGGAGTGTGTGTGTGCTCCAGAGTTGGGAAGGCACAAAGAAGAAGGTTACTTGAACTGAGAAATGAGGACATTCTGATATTTCTTGATAGTTTTCAGAATGATTTTGCTATCACTGATTAAAAACAAATGAGGGTTTACTCTAGATGCCACTTCTGCAGAGACTCGTGGCATTAGTTGTCCCTGTGACACTAACATGAGATGACAAAGATGAAGATTCAGGCTTCTGGCTATAATTTACACTGAGTGTAACGACTGAAGCCTTTTTTCTTTCTGGGAAAGTCTTTAGGATGGCAGCTGCTAGAGAAAGTCCTGACCAAAGAGCTGCTGTTAATCACACCCATCCATCCCCTGCATGGGAAAGTACGTTCAAAGGTATGGAATGGCTTCTGCATGAGGAGCAGCTGAGCAAGATTGGGATCATGAAGCTTGGAAAAGAGACAAGTAAAGGCACAAATTGTAGATGTCTACAAAACTCACATCCACTAACGGCACTGAAGGATGTTCAGCAGTTTTGGAGTGTTTGGTGATGCGTTGGTGATGCTCTGCTCATGTTTGGCTTATCATGGAATGGTAAGGTTGGAAGGGACCTCAGAGATCATCTAGTTCAACCCCCTGCCATAGGCAGGGACACCTCCCACTAGCACAGCTCACTCAAAGCCTCATCCAACCTGGCAGAGAACACCTCCAGGGAATGAGCATCTGCAACCTCCCTGGGCAACCTGTGCCAGTGTCTCACTACTCTCACTATAAAGAACTTCCTCCTAACATCCAGTCTACATCTCCCCTCTGCCAGTTCAAACCCATTGCCCCTTGTCCTGGCAATGCAAGACCTTGTAAATAGTCCCTCCCCTGCCTTCCTGTAGATCCCCTTCAGATACTGGCTTGTTTTATTCTGCTGATGTGTTCCTGGCCCTTTGTCTGCAGTTTGGCTTATTTGTCCTTTTAGGTCTTTTTACAATTTACTTTCACTGTTTTCTCTCATTTGCTCCATTTTGATTCATTGTTGTTAGCATTTTTTTAATTCCATCCCCCTGCACAGAATGGTAAAAGCAGTTGTTGATTTTGCACCTCTGGGGAAGTTTCATCTGAGCAAGGAAAGAAGAATCCCCTGTAGTAATTTTCTAAAATTCCCACATTGCTACTCCAAACCTGTTTCCTGCCCAGCTAATTCAGGGTCACTTGAACTGGAATGTGCCCAGCAATGTTGCTTAAAACCACACCAGATGTGCTCTGTTGTTTTCAAGCTCTTTACCCTTTCAGTCATCTGTGCTGTTTAAACCACAAACCGCAGAGCCACCACCACAGTTGTACGTGGCCTCAACCAGAGTTGTCTTCATCTCTTTGTCTGAGGATTTTCTGTGCTGCATTCATAAGCAAGGGAACTTTCTGTGAGGTTTTATCTCCTCTGGAGAAACACTGTTGTGTCCTGTAAGGCTACTCTGACCAGCAGGTTTGATGGTGGAGGAGGAGGATGTGTGCATTCCTGCCTTTCTAACCAGCAGACAGTGTCACCAAGTCCGCTTTTCCTCGATCCTGCAGCTGCTGGTGGGCAATGCGACATCAGGGAAGAGGTGGTTGCAGGGCAGCCAAGGCACCCTCGAGATATTGACACCAAGGTACAAGACATTCAGTGGGAGCTCTGCTAACTAGTGGGGTGACCTGCTGCACCTAAGAAGTGCTGGAGAAGATGGAGAGGGTGCAGGAGAAGTCAGAGGTCAGAGCAGCACGTGGCAGGGGCTTGGCAGTGCCCTAGGAGACGCTCAGCAGCCCACAGGTGCTGCAGCGCCTTTGAAGCTGCTCGGACTTTGTGCTGGGAACTGATGTAGTTCTAGTCACAGGGACTGGAGATGCTTTCCTGTTGGGGATGAGGCTGGGATTTAGATGCTCTGCACTTCTCTTTCAAGAACCTTTTTATTGAGTCGTTCGATGCACTTGCTCTAGTTTCCCCTTTCATAAATGAAAATAGATCTATACCTGTTCTAAGAGCACCAGGCACAGCAACTAGCTTGTCTAACTCTACCCTGACTATATAAGATGCAATTTAAGACAAAATACTTTGTTTTGTCACAATTCTGCTGAAGACAGCAAAGCAGCTGCTGCTTTAGACAGTGGATGTGTTTTGCTGCAACTCAGGAGAGCAGCCCCATGGAGAGGGACCTGGGAGTGCTGGTGGATAACAAGCTGTCCATGGGGCAACCATGTGCCCTTGTGGCCAAGAGGGCCAGTGGGCTCCTGGGCTGCATTAAGAAGAGTGTGTCCAGCAGGTCCAGGGAGATTCTCCTCCCTTCTACTCTGCCCTGATGAGATCTCATCTTGAGTATTGCCTTCAGTGTTGGGCTCCCCAGTTTAAGAGGGACAGGGATCTGCTGGAGAGGGTCCAGTGGAGTGCTACAGGGATGATTAGGGGACTGGAGCAGTGCCTGGTGAGGTGAGGCTAAGGGACTTGGGGCTGTTTAGCATGGAGAAGACTGAGAGGGGATTTAATCAATGTTTATAAATATCTGAGGGTTGGGGTGTGACACAGGCTCTTCCCGTTTGCTCCCTGGGATAGAACAAGGAGCAATGGATGGAAGCTGCAGCACAGGAGGTTCCACCTCAACATAAGGGGGAACTTACTTACTGTAGGGGGCCCAGAGCACTGGAACAGGCTCCACAGAGAGGTTGTGGAATCTCCTTCTCTGGAGACTTTCAAGGTCTGTCTGGATATGTTGCTGTGTGACCTGAGCTAGACTGTCTGGTCCTGCTCTGGCAGGGGAGTTGGACTTGATGATCTCTTTGTGTTCCTTCCAACCCCTGACATCCTGTGATCCTGTATTTCACTAATATGTTATCCCTGTAGTATATTTTGCTATGAGTTGGAGCATATCCTGGCAGGAAGGTCAGCATGAAGGAGCCTACCTGGCCGCCTTGTACACAAGAAAAATCCTCAAGTCTTGCAGTACAAATTGCAGAAAAGAGAACCTAAACCAAGCTGGCATATGCCATTATCAGTGTATATTGTTTAGAAACCCAGGGAGGTTTCTCAAGAGGTCTTACTGGCAGTTATCAGGAGGTGCTGTCCTGCCTCAGAAATTTATGCCTTGGGTTGGGGTCTGAGGGAACCCCTGGGTGGCAGCCCACTTTCTGCAGTCAAGTGTGAATAAGTAACACCATGTTGGTTCATTAACATGGGGTAGTTCAGCAGAGTGATGAGCTGACACTGTAGGCAGCAAGCTCAGGAAGAACACAGCAGTCAGGCTGAATTGGATTTTGGGAGGTTTGTAGCTCTTTCACTTGTTTTTCCTTTGCTGCAGTTTCTGCATAAAATCAGAGGAAGTCAATATATTCTGAACCTTGGCAAGATCAGCATTATTACAAAAACATGAGCAGAAATTTCTTTGTCCCTAAACAGTAATAAACAGTGGCTGAGCCTGTTGGTTTGTTGGTGTTTTTTGTTTTGTTTTGTTTTTTCCCAGGAAAGATCACAGCCAGGAGCATCTTGCCTCTCCTGGTTTTAGCATCAAAAGAAATGAACCGAGAACAGCTCTGCTGGAGGTTATTGCTGTTCACTTCGGGGACCAAACAGTAAACTTTTGCCTCCCTTACCTAAAAGCTGTAGCCAGTCGTTAACATCAGTTACTTTGCTGGGCCCTTAATTATCCTACTAGATCGTTTTGCTTTTGTCGTGGAAATTGGTTCATGACACTTGAGGTTGTCCAAGAAAAAGAAATAAATAAATGGGAAGGGTTTGCATAAAAGGAGTTTCCTCCTTTTACAAATGGGAAAAGTTCTGTGGGGGATAAGGTGTCGCTCCTCGCTCTCTCTGGTTGCTGCATTTGCCTTTTAAGGAAACCTGATTTACAGTTAAGTGTTTTGGAAGATGGGCAAAGGACCAAGGCGAGTGCTAACAGTGCCAAGGAAAAGCGGGAAATGAGGGAGAGGATAAGCTGAAGGAAATATCTCTCCGCTTTTAAACAGAGGAGGAAAACAAACTGGAAATGTAGGCTGGGAGGAGGGGGATGAAAGCATCTACATCATTGCAAAGCAAGGGCTCTAGAGTAGGAAGGGGAAAAAGATGGTGTGGTGAAAACTCCTCTTCTGATAACTTCAGTAGCTTGACAGCCCCCAGAACGGAGAGATGTGCTGCCAGGCTGGCTTTACTTCTGGCCTCCCCCTGCATTTTTCTGCCTTCTCCGGCTGGATACCCTGGAAAGGAGTTAGCTCTGTCTGCCTGGTGTGCCTCAGGTTTAGCAGCAGCAGCAGGGCATGGTCACAGTCCTGCTTTTCTTTCCTGGCTGGTAGCTCTCTCCCACCTGGCAGGGTGTGAGGGCAGAGTGGGGCTGCTGCCTGGGGTTACCATGGGGCTGGCAGTGCCTGCTGCCCCTGCAGGTGTGTAGGCAAAGATTTCTGAATCCTGCTTTCCCTCAGCATGGGGTGAAGTCCTGCTCAAAACCTCACTGATCCCTTGCCCAGAGCGCTGCCTTTCCAGGATGGGCACTGAGGGAGGAGGTCCACGCTGCAGGACCTAGGTGTGATGTTCAGTGTAGGGGGTGATGCAATCCAGCTGCTCAGGCCAGCAGTGCATCTTCTGCCTTCCTGCTGCTTTTTTCTGCTTTGTGCCTGTGTTCATACTCCAGTAGTGGCAGCTGAACACTCAATGGTCACATTGCACGTGTGGTGCACAGCTCTGAGCCACCAACCTCCCCTCTTGCCTCCACAACAGAAACATGATCCTGTGTCTTGGGTCAAGCTCTAACCAGGGTTTTGAGAAGCAAGAGTCACCAACTGTCTCTGCCCTACTCCTTTCTTTTTAGTCACCAGTTACAGGAACAGATATGATTTCTCTACTCCAGCTCAGAAAAGAACTTCTAGGCGTAATCAGACCTCTGACCTTGGCCCTGTTGTTTCACTGTCATGACTTAGCTTAATCTTTCTTCTCTCTAGAGGAGGCAGAACTTTCAGTTCCAAGTTAAGGTAAAAGCAAGCCTCTGGTTTGAGACCAAAGACCCATCTGTCCCAGCATCATGTTTCTTATAATGACAAACAGCAGCTGCTTGGGGAAGAGCGTGAGCACAGGGTGACCATTTGGTGCTGCCTCCCCAGGAATGCTCTCCTAACCTCCAGCACTTTGTGGTCCCTGTGTGGTGTTTGTATTTGGTGGCTCTCTGGTGTTTTGGACACCAAGATCCTGTCTTGTAACATCATCTTTTCTCATGTGAACCCTGCCTTATTATAGTCAGTGGCTTTTGAGTTTTTAAAGAGGTTTTGGTAAGGAACCTTGCAAACTATCTTTGGACGAGCTGATTTGTAGTTGCCAATATCTCTTCTGAAACCTCATTAGAAATTGGTGTCCTTTCTAGTGCTTGGACAAACTGATCTGTAGTTGCCCATATCTCTTATGAAACCTCATTAGAAATTGATGTCCTTTCTAGTCCTCTGGCACTGAATCAGTTTAGGCAAGAGATTATAGATGAGTTTATAGTCATTTCACCTATGATATATGATGCATTGACTGTGCATTACTGTTACTTACTATATATTGCTCCTCTCTGTGCCAATTTCTTCTATAGGCTCATTTACTGATACTGATACTTCCATTTGAGACCAGTGCAGTGAATGCCCCATAAAGGAGAGTTCTTGCAGGGAACAGTCCCCTTACCCAGGTTGATTTCTTACCAGTGATGCTTACCAGTTGGCCCATGGAAGAGTCTAGTTTGTTGTTTAGACAATATTATGCTGCTTCTCCTCCAAAATGCTCAGAAATTAGCTTTCCTAAAATATTGCTTTGATTTCCAAAAGTAGGTTTTGACTTGACAAGAATGGAGTTTAAACCTGTAGTTATTTTTAAAGGAGAAACCCAGGTAACAGCTGATACTCTGATCAAGTTATAATTGCACCATACAGAAAAGAACAACTGTGACTGAACTCTCATTGAATGGCCTCAAAGACTTGGAAGCCTTGTTGTGAGTGTGAAAATACTGGAACAAAGTTTCCCTGGCATTAAAATTGAATTGAACTGCCATCTGATTAACCTACATGCTATCTTCCATGTCATCTTATTGTAAAGGAACCAAACACAATTATAGAGCTAAAGTATTTTCAAAGAGAATGAGGTCTGCAGCAAAAGGTAGCATCTTTTAAGTGCCCAACAGACCATTCTTGGTTGTAGTTTAGGCAATCACAGCTACAGCACAATCACCACATATTCCTTTTCATTCTCCTCAGTACTAATTGTTTAGTTCTGTATTAATTTTACTTTTTTTCCCCAATGGCTGCTAGTTACTGAAATGAATTCCTTAAGCATTATTTCTGCAAGAACTGAAGGAAGAGTTACTTAGATTCTCACACCCTGCTGTGAGGTTTCTATTCCTGGGTTCTGAGCGGTACCAAACACTGTTTTTATCAGGGCAGTTTCTGAACTCTGGAATAGTGTTTGGAGTTTTCAGTTACAAAATCTGTAAAAGGAAATGCTTTACTACTTGATTTCTCTCATGTTGTATATCAAAATCCTTGTTTGCATCTTGATAGGATATCTTGGAGAACTCTATAAACCTCCAAAATTGGCATTCTGCTCAAATGATTCAATGAATTCTTTCCCTGACTGACTTCTGGCAGTTGCCAGGCACAAAGAATTAAATTATCCTTTCTAAGATGTGTCAGAAACATACCTGAGCCCCAGCAAGAACTGTCAGCATTAAAGCAGCAGCTCTGCAAAGAGAAAACTCAGTGTGTAGAATCATAGACTCATCAAGGTTGGAAGAGACCTCTAAGATCATCCAGTCCACTTGGCAGCCCACACCCACTAACCTGTGTCCTAAGGTGCCATATCATCACATGGTTTTTGAACACTTCCAGAGGTGGTCCCTCCACCCTTTGCTTCCCTGGGCAGCCTGATGCAGTGCCTGACTCCTGTTTAATGCCATGGGACGCACAGCACAGCGGCAGAAGAGCTGCCTGAAGACCGCCAGCGCATTTCCTCCACCCAGAAATATCTGATGAGGTGAATGCACTTCATCAAATTACAGTGACTTAAATCATCCCACATGCCTGTAAGCTCTACCTTACTTGTTTTGCTATTGCCTCATAAGGAGAGAACACTGATATGTCAAATGTTTCCTAAGCCAAAAAAAGAAGGGGAGAAAAAAAAAATCCATTCACTGCAACTTGAATACCTTTGATTTATGAATCTCTGATTCATCCTGACAGCTGCTTAAAAATTCATGTCAAACTCTGCATTAATCGTGGCCAGAAAAAGAAAAGAAATGTGTTAGGTAACAAGAGTGCCACAAAATGCAGTCACCATTGTGGGTGTTTTTAATGGGAGGCATCGTTAGCATTTAACTCACCAGAGAAGCATAGGTGACCATTAGCAGAAACCTTCTCAGTTTTGAAACCTACTTGGGTGTAGAAATGCATCTTTTTAGGATGTCAGGTAACGATAGAATCACAGAATCATAGAATGGTGAAGCTGGAAGGGACCTCAAAGATCATCTAGTTCCAATCCCCTGCCATGGGCAGGGACACCTCCCACTAGTACAGGTCACTCAAGGCCTCGTCCAACCTGGCCTTGAACACCTTCAGGGAGGGAGCAGCCACAACCTCCCTGGGCAACCTGTTCCAGTGCCTCACCACCCTCACTGTAAAGAACTTCCTCCTAACATCCAGTCTAAATCTCCCCTCTGCCAGTTTAAACCCATTGCCCCTTGTCCTGTCATTGCAAGACCTTGTCAATAGATAGGACTAGGGGGAATGGAACAAAACTAGAAATGGGTAAATTCAGACTGCATGTTAAGGAGAAGCTCTTTACCATGAGGGTGGTGAGACCCTGGAATGGGTTGCCCAGGGAGGTGGTGGAAGCCTCATCCCTGGAGGTGTTTAAGACAAGGCTGGATGAGGCTGTGGCTAGCCTGATCTAGTGTGAGGTGTCCCTGCGCATGGCAGGAGGGTTGGAGCTGGATGATCCTTGTGGTCCTGACTGATTCAATCTCTGACATTGATGTCTCATCATATGGTTTCCTTTCTTTAGTGTCTGGAGTTGTTGTGTACGTCAGAGATTCTTGTACATCTTTAAATACTGAAACTCAGATCACACAAACATTTTGTTGTGTAAGAGAGGAAAGAGAAATAGTTTATTGGATTTTTTTTTTTTCCTTACATTGAGCATATTTGAACTAAACTTATCTTAATGAACTCGATTGATCAATTATCTTTCTCTATAGTGCCTTGGAGAAATTACCCTAAACTCAATTCCTGTTTATTATTTGTTACTGATTTGGTTCTTTTTTTTCCAAGAATGCTTCATTACAAATGGTAATGTTTTCGAAGAAAATAACCAGATAGCCTGGAATTTAAACATATTAAGAGTCTGAAAACAGCTACTGGGAAGCAGCTGCTTCCCTTTTGCAAAAACCACGTCTTCTACTTTGCATTTCTAAAAGCATTTTTATTTAGCATACATCCATGACAATTTACATAGCATATTGTGGCTTATAAAGTATTTTGAAAGACTCTAGGCTTGAGGTGTCACAGAGTCACAGAATGGTGGGTGTTGGAAGGGACCTCTGAAGATTATCTGGTCCAACTCTCATGGAGTTCAATGTACAAGAAACACGTGCAGGTGGGTTTTGAATGTCTCTGGAGCAGGAGACTCCACCTGTCTGGGCAGGCAGCCTGTTCCAGCGCTCTGCCACCCTCAAAGTGAAGATTTTTTTTTTTCCTTATATTTACATGGAACCTCCTGTGCTCCAGTTTGCATCCACTGCCATTTGTCCTGCCACTGGACACCACTGAGCGGTCTGGCCTCATCCTCCTGATGCGTCAGTAAAACATCCTGGAGGACAGGGTGGGTAAGGGAGTGCTGTGGCTGCACTCCTGTTCAAAACCAGTTGTTTCCATCATGAGCTGAAGCCAGAAACACACACTGCAGCTTAATTCTGAAACCCCACCCAAGCATTTTCTTCCTGACTTCAGACACTCTCAGCTTGTACCTTTCTTTCTAAATGCCATTCAGTGATCGTTTCACATGCTGCTGTTTCTGTCACATTTCCACATTAAAATGCACCTTCTTTGTCCTTGGCTGCTAAGTACAATTCAGGATTTGTCTGTCGAAAAACATAGCTTAGGTAGAAAAATTGTCTAGCTGCTTGTTTTGCGAAGGTGAGGAACAGGATATTGCCAATATTGAACCATAAATCAGTGATAGTTCAGATTCATAAAGCTAGAAAACGCACAAATTCCAGACAGTATTTGTCATGTACACAGGAGGTAGGAAATTATGAAAGGAAAACAGTTTCAGCAGTGTGCGATGCAATTAAAATGAAACAAAGCTGGGGCAGAGTTGAGGACTGAGGGATCGATAGAAGGTTTGTTTCACAAGGTCATGCCTTGATAGGACTGTAGGAAGTCCCTGCCCCATCCCACTATTGGACATCCCTTTACCATCTCAACTGTGCTTACTCTTGTCCTCGTGAGACCATTCTGCAAACCGAGCTGAGCCGCAGCAGAGTTTTGGGGAATAAAGCAGTGCTCTGGACAGTACACTTGCATTAGTTGGCAAGCTCAGCTTCCCACAGGGGCTCCAGACCCTCTGTGTGGGCTCAGGCTGTAGGGAGCCCTCAGTGACATGGGGCAGTGATTGAGCTGGGAAGGTGTCAAGCTGCTTTTGTCCCCACAGGCTTCTCCTGTTGCCAGCCCTGGATAAGGGCAGAGATCCTTTGGCACGTTCAGGCGGTGAAACCATGTGGAGATCTGTGATTGAAAGCATTTCTGGTCTGAAAGGTGGGGTTTGGAGAGGCTTCCCAGGCAGCCTTGTGACCCTACAAAGGGGACAGTGATAAATGTATCTGGAGTGCTGGGCAGAGGGCTGCTGTCTGCAGCATGACTCCCTTTGTGCTTACAGCACTGTCATCTAGATAAGCCTCAGCAGTGCTGGAAATCTGTGTTTATGTCAACCCGTGAATCATGTTTTTACGTATCTCATCTCAGTTAGTGCATAGAAACACACTGTGTAACTCCTTCCAGTGGAAGCCTTCACCAGCTGCACCTTGCTGAAAACCAGCAGGACAAAGGGTAGCTTTTGTGGCACTGTTTTGCCTTAAGCCTGCGAGTTGGGGGTTTTTTTTCAGCCTCGGCACATTGTCTCATGGGGATCACTTGTTTCAGCTAAGATTTCTTTTTGCTCTCTCTTGTCTGACAGGCCTAGAAGATGTTGTAGCAATAATGATTCCTGAACCCAAAGGCAAAGAGATAGTGAGCCTCCTGGAGAGGAACATCACTGTGATGATGTACATAACCATCGGGACGCGCAACCTGCAGAAGTACGTCAGCAGGACCTCGGTGGTGTTTGTCTCCATCTCCTTCATCGTGCTGATGATCATCTCCCTGGCTTGGTTGGTCTTCTACTACATCCAGAGATTCCGCTACGCTAATGCCAGGGACAGGAACCAGGTGAGCAGTGCTGGAACAGCTCTTTGTGTTTCCAAGACCTAAAATCACCTTGGTATTCAGCTTGAAAGTAAAAGTTGAGGCAATTGTGAATGTGTGGTTAAAAAGACAAAGCAACACCCTCAAAAATAACCCATCCCAAAACACACTGAAAAATCNAACCCCAAGCAGTGCTACAGGCTGGGGATGGAGTGGCTGGAGAGCAGCCAGGTAGAGAGGGATCTGGAGGTGCTGGTAGAGAGTAGCTGAACGCGAGCCAGCAATGTGCCCAGGTGGCTGACAACCAACGTCATCCTGGCCTGGATCAGGAACAGTGTGGCCAGCAGGACAAGGGAGGTTATTCTGCCCCTGTACTCAGCACTGGTCTGACCACACCTTGAGTCCTGTGTCCAGTTCTGGGCCCCTCAATGTTGAGGTGCTGGAAGGTGTCCAGAGAAGGGCACNTCAAGAGTTCAGTCAGTATAGATGGGATCCCTGCAGAGGGACCTGGACAAGCTAGATGAGTGGGCAGAGGGCAATGGGGTGAGATTTAACAAGGCTAACTGCAGGGTTCTACACTTTGGCCACAATAACCCCAAGCAGTGCTACAGGCTGGGGATGGAGTGGCTGGAGAGCAGCCAGGTAGAGAGGGATCTGGAGGTGCTGGTAGAGAGTAGCTGAACGCGAGCCAGCAATGTGCCCAGGTGGCTGACAACCAACGTCATCCTGGCCTGGATCAGGAACAGTGTGGCCAGCAGGACAAGGGAGGTTATTCTGCCCCTGTACTCAGCACTGGTCTGACCACACCTTGAGTCCTGTGTCCAGTTCTGGGCCCCTCAATGTTGAGGTGCTGGAAGGTGTCCAGAGAAGGGCACCAAGGCTGGTGAGAGGCCTGGAGCACAGCCCTGTGAGGAGAGGCTGAGGGAGCTGGGGGTGTGCAGCCTGCAGAAGAGGAGGCTCAGGGCAGGTCTCATTGCTGTCTACAACTAAAGGAGGTTGTAGCCAGCTGGGGTTGGTCTCTTCTCCCAGGCAACCAGCAACAGAACAGGCGGACACAGTCTCAAGCTGTGCCAGGGCAGGTTTAGGCTGAATGTTATGAGGAAGTTCTTGCCAGGGAGAGTGATTGGCATTGGAATGGGCTGCCCAGGGAGGCGGTGGAGTTGCTGTCCCTGGAGGTGTTGAAGAAAAGCCTGGATGGGGCACTTAAGTGCCATGGTCTGGTTGATTGGATAGGGCTGGGTGCTAGGCTGGACTGGATGATCTTGGAGGTCTCTTCCAATGTGGTTGATTCTATGATAATAAAAAAAGACATTATTAAGCATTTTATACATATGCCAAATGATTTTTTTTCCTCCATGAAAACACACATGAAATAGAAAGCTGATCATATTTATTGATGAAAACATTACCTTAAGACATAGTAATGTATGTCCTTGGTGACTAAAAACAGAGTGAGGAATGTGAACATCTGTGTGTGAAACAAGTGCTCATGATAAATGAGGGATAAAAGAACAGAAAGTGGTTTTCATTGCTTTAGATGGGTTGTGGGCTGGAATGACAAACATGTTGCTGTTTGTTTGACAATGGTGATTGAACAAATAAATGCTGTAGTGATAGCCACCAATATTATGAAACCATTGCTTTTGGTTTTGGCACCTTGTCCAAATCTCCTGAAAGAAATCCAAAACCTATAGAGCTGGAGAGGAGTCAGCAGCAGCAGGAATGAGGCCTTGTTCCTAAGGACCTCTGCGTTCATCGAACCCTATGGATCTCTGTGGCAGTTCAGCAATGAATAATAATAGCAATGATAATAAATTTAATCTTTTCTTGTCTGGACACCACTCTCTTGGCATCAGCAGAATTGTGAAGCTGAGGCTTCTACATTTCATTCTAATGGTACAGCAGAAAATGTTATCAATGTATGAAATCTGAGGAGAGAACCATTTTACTGCAGGGACAAAATGCATTGCGAATCAGAGATGTTTCTGGACCCTTAATAGATGACTGTTGGGGCAGGGGGAGTGCTGCCTTGCTTGCTCTGCAGTAAAGGTAAAACTGAGAGTGCCAATAACTATCTTGTAGAAGAAACTGCTGCTGCAGGCTCCGTGATGTGTACTGGGATCCCTCACCCTCCTCCATCTTAATTCAGGCATCCTCTGAGATAGAGAGCAGCTGCTCTGTATTTACAGACAGAGAGAATATATTTTCCTTTTAACTATACAGTATGAATTTTTTGGATAGCAAGAAAGAGACTATCCCAGCTGGAACTGGAACATCACTGGCAGCAGACTGACTGTCGTGGTTTTGAGCTGTTTTGGCTGCAGAAGCACATGTGTGCCTAGTTTATGTGTGTGAGTACCCTAAGCATGCTCTCAATCAAGTAATTAGACAGGCAGATTAGCAGTGTAAATAGCCACCCATAAACATGGAGCCCAGCAAAAGAAGCAGCTCATTCAGGTAATATGCTGCTGTTTGGAGTCAGTAAATGTTGAGAACCATAGAATTGGTTTGGTTGGAAGAGATCTCTAAGATCATCAAGTCATTGACTTAACACCACCATGGCAATTAAGCCACGTCCTACAGTGCCACCTCCACATGGTTCTTATAGTCACAGAATGGTTTGGGTTGGAAGGGACCTTCAACATCACCCAGTTCCACCTCACCCTGCCATGGTCAGGGACACCTTCCACTAGGCCACATTGCACAAGGCCTCATCCAACCTGACCTTGAACATTTCCAGGGAGGAGGCATCTACAACTTCCCCAGGCAACCTGTTCGAGTGTCTCACCACCCTCAATGACCTGAGGTGCAAATGGAACTTTATTTGCCAAGAATAAGCTGTGTAGCTTTGGTTGTGGTTCCATGATTCAAGTGCTTGAATACCAGCACAGTGTTGAAGATACAGGTGTCATAGAATCACAAAGCTTGGAAAAGACCTCTAAAACTATCAAGTCTAACCATCAACCCAACACCACCGTGGCCACTAAACCGTGTTCCAGAGTGCCATGTCTCAAATCTTTTGAGCACCTGCAGGGACAGTGACTCCACCACCTCCCTGGCTAACCTGTTCCAATGCTTACCCATTCTTTTCTATAAAGATTTTTTTCCTAACATCCAATCTAAACCTCCTCTGGCACATCTCCTCTCCTCCTTTCACCTGATGCTAGAATAGACTACGTTCAAGAATGGAATCTATTCAAGCAGATTTCCTTTTCAGTGTTCTCTTTCCAAAATAAGAACAAGTCTTAACATGTGCACAAAGAGTTGACCTGTAAGGAGGTTTTCATAACTTCGTTCATAGACTCATGAAGGCTTAGGTCGGAAGGGACCTTAGAGCTCATCTACTCTAAACCCTCCCTGCCACAGGCAGGGATGCCTCACAACTAGACTCAGCTGCTCAAGGCCCCATCCAAACTGGCTTGAAGACCCCCAGGCAGGAGGAATCCACAACCTCTGTGGGCAACATATTCCTCAGTCTCACCACCATCATACTAAAGAACTTCCTCCTCAGATCCAGTCTAACCCTACTCTCCCTCAGCTTCAAACCATTCCCCTTGTCCTATTGCCAGACATCCTTATGAAAAGTTCCTCTCCAGCCTTCTGCAGGATCCCTTCAGGTATTGGAAGGCAGGTATAAGAAGAAGACAACTGGAAATCCAAAGCCTCCTTTTTCCTCACCTAACAAGATGTCCAGGAATTGATAGTTGCCCTGATGATGCACAATGATGATCTGAAGAGGATAAATTTGTATCAGGAAAGCACAGACAATTTGCTTCCTGGGGCCCTCCTGAAGATGAGAGAGTTTCTCTGGGAAATACTGTAGGAATTGTCAGTAGCAAGAGACATCAGATTGCAGAACTAATTGAAAGCAATTTGGAATTCTGTGACGAGTTAAGTCCCAGAGATAACTCAGCAAAAGGGGATTTGCTGTCTCAGCCAGGTAACAGCCAGGACACAGGCTTTAGAAAAAGAAACAGAAAGCCAAACAAAACCCAACCTGTCAGTATGCCAGATTTCATATTTCACCACTCATAACAGAGATCTTTTTGTCCTCTCTGAGACATGAGATGGGAGGATGATGAGGAGATGATGTGTAATTGCCAGACCTGCTGACTATAATTCTTCCAAGTCATTTCTTCCCATTGGTGTCTTTTCTGTAAAGTCAATTTGAAACCAGGTGGGCTCCATGAGTTTGGCAGGACAGTGGAAGCCAGAGCAGGCAGTGGTCACACTGTGGCTGAGGAGAGTCCTATGCATCCCAGGTTAATTTCCATGCCCCCAGCCTTAGTATAACTGGCAGCATGTGAAGGGTCAAGCAGTTATCTGAGAAGTAAGCCTGCTGCCCATGGCTTTGAATGACAATGTTAGGCTGTTGAAGAGAGACAATGAGCTTGGAAGCAGTCTTGGGAAGATGCTTCCCATTATAAATTTCACAAGCTCTATCTGTGGTTCAGGAGATGTGTTGGATACCTCATCCTGATGGTCCACTTTGTTCTGCACAAGGCATAAGAAGGTCTCCCTGAGAAAGTGAGAGCTTAGAAAGGCCATTAAGAGAGAAGCACTTCTCTTCCACAATCTCCAGGGTCATTTACTTCTTGTAATGTGACGCTTTTCATGCTACTGTCCTTTTTAAACTAGTGTCACCATCTCCACGTAGACCACTGCATCTGGTATGTTTAACTCTTTCCAGTCTGGTACTGAGTGTTGCAGCTTTGCTAATGAGATTAGGAGTTTTAAGATTGTAAATCTCCAAGCCTCACTTTAAAGCTTTAAACTGTTGTAGTGCCTCTTATCTTTATGTGGAACACACTGGTTGTGATAGTGTGCCCTTCATTCAAATAGAAGAAACCTTTCAAAGTATGACTTTTCCTGGGTTTGTTTTTTTTTCAAAACCTAAATTGTTCTCATTTGCATGTAAGATGTAAACTTGTCTATTTAAGATAGATAAGAGAAAGCAAATAGGAAAACAAGCAGATCAAACATATACATGAGCCTTTAATCTTGTCCTTTCCTCTTGAAGAATGTGCAAGAAAGAACTGAGGCATTTCATTAGTTTAAGTAATAATGGTGATAAAAAGAAATCACAAGTGATTCCTGAAGCAGTACATAATAGCTCTTGTCTTGCTGTATGCTATCAGTCAGTCTTTGATTTACATTAAAGAAACAAATAGCTGGCAAGAAATGTTTCCAGCTCTCTTCTGATCCCTTTGTTTAAGTGAGAAAAACACATCAAAGATGTTGTATAACCAGAAGATGCTCCCTCACATGTAATAATTAGCAATGCTGGAAGGCTCCTATAGAAATCTCCTATGATAGGCAAGATCGTTTTCACCTCTTCATAGCCAGATCTGAAATTGCTCTCTGCTTTCAGTGCTGCATGCATTTTTGTCAGTCTTCCATGTCTTTCCAATCCAATAAGCTTACTCTCTAATTCAGTGATTTTAATTGAATCTGAAGAACAAAGTGGTAATTTAGTAATCGTCTCTGTATGGTGATTAGGTCTCAATTTACAAACTACTTCCAGCTTCCTTTCATTTTTGGCTTCATGCTCTCACCCTCTCCAGCTGGAAACCCTTCCCACTGATAGGCCCCTCTGAACTCCAGCACAGGCAGTGTTCCCAGCCTGAGAAGTTGAATGTCTTCTGTGTCACCAAAGCTCTTTAGTCTGTCCCTCCTGTCCAAGAGCACATGGCTAGAAATACAGATGGAGAGGAGAAATGCTCAAGTCATCTATCGGTGGCAAATTGGGATGCACGGTATCGTGAACTGTTGTAAAGCTGACAAGAAGACATCAGAGTAGGTTTTGCTGCATGAAACTGTATGAGAAAGGTATGGAAAAAATGGAGAGAGCCCAGAGGAGGGTTACCACCAGTGTGGTCTGGGGACAGGAGCACATAGCATCTGAGGAGAGGCAGAGGGAGCTTCACTCACTAAGCTGGAGGGGGGAACAGAAGAGGAGGAAGGTATCTGCCTGCAGCTCCCTAGTGAGTGGTTGGAGAGGGGGCAGTTAGACTCTTCTTGAAGGTGCACAAAGAAAGGACAAGGGTAGTGGTCACAAATTACAACAGGGAAAATTCCACTTCTATATTAAAAAAAAAGGCAGTGAGAATGGTGAAGCACTGGAACGAATTCTCTTTGGAGGTTGTGAAATCTGCCTTCCCAGAGATACTGAGAACTTGACTGGACACAGCGCTGACTTTGAAGTCAGCCCAGCCTTGAGCAAGGGTGGGAGTACATGATCTCTCCAAGACTTTTCCAGCCTTTCAGTCCATCTCCAGATTGCCTCCTTGTTGGGTTAACACAAGTGAGCAGCCAAGTCCTTGACACAAGCTCAGTAGCAGCGAGTGCAGAGGTCACTTTGTTCAGTGATTCTATGAATGTCTCATCGTGGTCTGAGCCTCCCGCAGGATGGCAGTCAGCTCCATCTCCAGTGCCTGAGAACAGTGTGGGTTGTGTCAGGCTCTTATTGCATACTTTAATCCTGAGTGGTGTGAGACTACCAGTGCAGTAACAGTGTTTTGGAAATATGGGAGAACAGTCAGAAACATCAGGAGGTAAGCAATTCATGGTCCACTGGAGGGAAAGAAAGGCAAAGAACAAGCAAATGGTTATCTATGGATAGGACTGTAGAGTGTTTTACCTGTAAGAAGCTGCAGATGCTTTCAGGTCCCTTTTTTACCTTGTGTTGTTCCTATAAAGCAGGCAACTCTCTATTGCAGGCAAAGAGAACAGCAGAGAAGACTCTCTTCACTGAGAGAGTCATTGGCTGACTGGAGAACGGGCTACCCAGGGAGGTGGTGGAGTCACCGTCCCTGGAGGTGTTCAAGGCTGGTTTGGATGTGGCACTTGGTGCCATGGTCTAGTCTTGAGGTCTGTGGTAATGGGTTGGACTTGATGAGCTTTGAGGTCTCTTCCAACCCTGGTGATACTGTGATACTGTGAGTATTCCTGGAGTTTGTGGTTAACAAATTAATAGGTCACCTTCAACATTTACATCTTGCTGAAGATCACAAACTAGTTCTGGAACAGGATAACAATAAAGACCTTCTGAGTCTTAAATCCAGCAACCAGCCCAGGCCTCAATTAATAGTGTATTTTTAACAAGAGTCATTAAAAAAAAAAAAAAAAAAAAAAAAAAGAGTGGGGAGAAAGGGGATGCTTTAATTTTGGATATTACTGCTCACTGGACCAGTGATTGCATTGGAGTTTAGCATCACGATGGGCTCAATGCAGTCTCCAGTGGAAATCCATGAGAGTAGCTTGGCCTCAGTGGCCATGGGTTACCAACCAGCCTAGAACACCTACTTGTGCCTCTGTTGTCAATAACAGTACGACTGACCTCATCTGTTTGTGTTTATACAGCAGTGTCCTGTGTTGTGTGCAGTCACTTGAGCTTATTAAGAAGCCTAGGGAGCAAAGGTGGTGATTTCTGCATGAGGAGATAGCTTTTGTTTAAGAGCACATTTTGTGTTTCAGCGCCGGCTTGGAGATGCTGCAAAGAAAGCAATCAGCAAGCTACAAGTCAGAACAATCAGGAAAGGTGATAAGGTAATTTTTCAAATTGCTCATTACCAAATGAAACTCCTTGCTGAGGATTCCTTCAGCCCGCTGGGACAATGAGGCAGAACAGAAAAGGCAATTGCTTATTTAGCTACTCTGTGTCCTGCGGGCGGGGGTGGAATACTGATAAGCAATTTAGAGATGGAATGGGGTAGAGAGAGAGAGAGAGAGGAAGGTGGTTCTGTGCAGCTGCAGAAAATCCTGAAAGTTAAAACATGTTAACTAGATCTGCATGCTTCCTAAGGCAAGTTTCCAGCTGGAAAATCTGACTTGCTTGTCTTGAAATGCATTAACGTGTTCGAAGTGTGCATTAGCGACTGTTTGACTTTGTCACACAGGCTCTTGTATGAAGATATGAGCTGACAAAGCCAGAAAAAGAGAATGATGAATGTTCTCTTTCCCATAGGAAACTGAGCCTGACTTTGATAACTGTGCTGTTTGCATCGAAGGTTACAAACCCAACGACGTTGTCAGAATTTTGCCTTGCAGGTAAGTTGAAAGTTGAAGGTGTTTTTTGCACTGATAGTCTTTCTATTTCAAGACAGGCTTTGTTCTCACAATATCAAACTGATGAGATTATCTGAGAGCTTAGGGAGGGAAGGATGAGTTTGTCATTTTGATTTATTCAAAATCTGTTGGTAAAGATATCTGAAATGTCTCTTCATTCAGCTTCACGTGAGGATAGTACTAATGGTGGTGAGAGCCTGACTTCAGCATGACAGTCAGAAATGTTGTCTGATTTGGACCTATTACAAAGTCTTCAGCAGGATTTTTAAACTGAAAGGAATTTTGCTCATTCCTCAAACAAATGCCTTAGAAGAATTTACCCCTGCCTTCAAGGTGAGCCCAGAGCACAGCAGCCAGGGAGAGAGCAGTCTCCTCCTGTTCCCTGTGGAGCTGCTTCTTTTGCTGTCCTGGGCCACGTCCAGGCATTGAGAAAGAGATGAATTCTATCAAAAAATCCCCAGCCATAAAAAGAGAGATGCTGAACAGAAACAGTGAAGCAAAAAAAAAAAAAAAAAGTGGGGATGTGTGACAAAGGCCACTTTATTTTTGCCATGAAAATACTCTCAGGCATGTGGAGGTGACAAGAGAGCTTTTGAGCTTGTTCTTTCTCTTTTCTTCCCCTGTGTGAACATGCCCTGTGCAGCACACACAGTTGCTGTGATGTGGCACAGGAGTGCAGCCTCCTGCCACCCCTAACAGCTGTATTCATCTCTCTGTGCCATTGTCCTGTCATCCCTGAAGTGTTAGCTAATGAGGGATTTCTCTAAGGAAAGCAATTTCTTAGGAAAACTCCTAGGAACTGTTTTTCCCTTAGGAAAGCAAGAGCAAGTCTTTGATATCCCTAGGAATAGGCATCTCAAGTGTTGTACATACAGAGCAGAAGTTAGGGATATTTAATAGAGCGAGTTTCTTCTCCTGCAGACATGTTCACTGGCTCCACAAGCTGAAAGATTTGTTTCTTTTTCTTGCCCTGTTCTTCCCTAGTAGATATTTGAATGTTGCAAACTGTCCATTTATCATAGAATCATAGAATGGTAAGGTTGGAAGGGACCTCAAGGATCATCCAGTTCCAACCCCCTGCCATAGGCAGGGACACCTCCCACTAGCACAGGTCACTCAAGGCCTCATTGAACTTTGCCTTGAACACCTCCAGGGAGGGAACAGCCACAACCTCCCTGGGCAACCTGTGCCAGTGCCTCACCACCCTTACTGTAAAGAACTTCCTCCTAACATCCAGTCTAAATCTCCCCTCTGCCAGTTTAAACCCATTGCCCCTTGTCCTGTCATTGCAAGACCTTGTAAGTAGTCCATCCCCAGCCTTTCCTGTAGGCGCCCTTCAGATACTGGAAGGCTACTATCAGGTCCCCTCGAAGCCTTCTCTTCTCCAGGCTGCAGAGCCCCAACTCTCTCAGCCTGACCTCATAGCAGAGCTGCTCCAGCCCTCCGATCATCTTCGTGGCCTCCTCTGGACTCACTCCAACACCTCTCTCTTTCTGCTCCCTCATGCGACTCCTTAAATCTGCTTATTCCCATCACTAAATGGCAAACAAATAGCAACAGATTAATCATAAATTTGACCTACTGTAAGTCCCCCACAATGACAAATTGCATGGGAATTCTTTGGTGCTGCAAACAGACGCAAACACTTCACTTCACTTCACAGAAATGCAGAAAAATGAGAAACTACCAGAAAATGTGGGACCTTGGGTTTGACATTAAAGCCTGTTCTCAGAGAAGCATAATAAAACTGGAAGCTCTGCATGATAGAGGCAGGCAGTTTTTGGAAGTAGTTACACAACAGCAGAACAAAAAAGAAAAGAAAAAAAAAAAGTGGAAGGTTTAGCTTTTGCTTGTGTCTGGCCTCATCATTCAGCGAGGCTCCACTCAGACTTTGTCATCCACAGCGTTGAGTCAAGCAGAGTGAGTAGGAAACACATAGTTAACAGGTGATGTTCAGTTCTTGGCTGAATTAAAAGGTCGCCTAGAAAATGACTCACGCTGAAAGGGTAGCAGCAGTGGAACTGCCTTGTAAAATACTCACAGGCTGAGCCTCAGCAGTTCGGAGTTATAAAAGCTCCAAGCTCTTGCTCAAGCAGCTGCTTTGCAAACCTTTGGCTTTCCTGCTGCACGAGTTGTGAGGGCAGCATCTTACACATTCACTTGGGTTTGGACTTCCAAAACAGGAAACGACAGTCATGATTCTCTCTGCTGCTGCCACTCTCTTCATCCAAAGGGGGGGAGGGGGAAGTGCATTAAGTTCTGTCTCTGTTAAGTGAGTAGGAGGGTGTTATAACTTGATGAAGACCTACAGGCTCGGTAGGTTTCTTCCTTAAGCATCCTCAGTTAAACTGTGTACAGTTCACAGTATGGGAACCTCATTAGACTGCTGTTTAATAAGAGGCTGGCATTCCACCAAGTCTCACAGAAGCCAGCACTATATGACATCAGTGCTGGCTGACCTTAGTGTTTCTGTCCAGGAGGTGCTCAAGATGTAGAACTTTTTACCTGCAAAACCAATTACTCCCTGGGGGCTGCACATGAAAATGGTGCTTTGTGCTGCAGGCAGGGCTGGGCTGGGAGAACCACTGCTAGCAGGCACACTTTGTAGAAAAACCTTCATGTCTTAACAATCCATTTTAAGGCTTGTGGAGCCTGAGTCTCCTCACAGAGTTGGTCCCGAAAAGCCACCAACCAGTATTGCAGTAGATGAGCTCTGAAGTCATATAGATACAGAGTTATTAGTCCTCTCTTCTCTGCTGGCAGAGAACTGGCTCTGGGGCAGCCTGTTGCTATGCATCCCACTCTGGAGAGCTAGGAGGAGAATTCCAGTTAACTCATTCTTTGTCCTCTGTTCTCTTTAGCCAGCTCCTACAGCTGACTGTATTGGTGAACTTCACTCTACAGGATGTATTAAATAAATAAAGACTGAGACTTGATTAAAAAAGAGAAAAGTGTTGGCTTGCAGCTGGTTTTATGTTTAATGGTAGCAAACATCACTGAACTTGAGTTTGAGGGCACTGACACAACATCAAATGTAACCAAGTTCATTGTTCCCAGAGTGACATCTCTTGTCACAGCCCTAGTTCCTCCTGCTTCTCCTCCATCTCCAGCTTCAAAACACCATCATCTTTTCTGCTCTGGCTTTGGAGAAGTTACTGGTGCTGCTGTTCCCAGTGTGTGCCTTTTACTAAACTTTTACTAACTTCCCAAAACTTGTGCAGAGGGGCAAGACAGTTCCTTCAAGCTCATCTCTACTGAGTTTTTCATAAGCTCTTTTTTTAATTATTATTATTTCATTTCTGTTACAAATAAATGCACTTTCTGACCTCATTCCAGCTTATTCCCTTCTCCTGAACTCTGTCTATGAACAACTAATCTGAGACTGCCTCACTCCTTTCTCTTTTTATTAGCTTCCTATGAGACTTATTTCATCACACACATTCTTCTCTTCAAGTCTTTTTGCACACCCTCATTATTCTCTTTTTTTTTTAATCCTTCCTTCTTCCACAAAAAGGAACAAATAGTCCTGTACATGCACCCAGAAAAGCCCAAACCTTCTCGATGGATACTGTGGCACTCAGTCTCTCACCAAAACCCCTCTCAATCCTGTGTTTACAGCCCTGTGTCTGATCCAGGCAACTGTTGGCCTTAGTGCCCCTCTCTTTCAGCTTTTGCCTCCCTTTAGCTCACACTTTTCTTCTGAGAAAGCAAGCTGCCAGCTTGGTTTAGCTGCAGTTGGGAAACATGGAACTAGGAGTAGAAGCTGGGAGGAGAACAGTTTCCCTTAACCTGGATAAAAAACTTCTCAAGATTGTTGGCAAACTAAAAGCTCAACAACTTTATAACAATCAAATTATTATGATGATTTGGGGCTGAGCCCGAAATGAATTTGGTTTTGTTTTTTTTAATTGTGTGATTATAATGGCAACTTGAAAGAAAGCTTAAATACATTTCAAACAAAAGTAATCTCCAGTTTAAAAGCATGAAGTGCTATTTAGGTAAAAGTAATGCTTTGGGATTTTGAGGTTCTTCTTTCTTTGTGCTCTGTGAGCTTTGCACATCCACACACACTCACGGAAGAGTGCAGGAGGGACCCCAGGAGGCCACCACCTCTGGAGCAGCACAGGGGCACTGGCTGTGTGCTGTGTTGTTCTTGGGAGCTTTTTCCAACACACTGCAATCTCCTGGGATGAAGACTCTGCAAATGCCCCTGATAATTTACTGCAATGCTTTGCCACCCTGACTGGGATGAAGCTTTTCCTGTTGTGTAACCTGGATCTCACTGGCTGCAGTTCAACCACATCATTGTGTCTCTTGTCCCTAGGAGAGGTGAAGAACAGTTGTTTCCTTTCTCCTCCTGGAAGCCTTTGTTTTGTATGAAGATTGTTACAACATCTCCTTTCCCTTCCTCTTTCTCAACTAATCAATTACAGTTCCTTTGAGTTCTTTTGAGTTCTTTCCAACCCACCCAAATCAGCAGGGTTTAGCAATGCCTGTGGTTGCACACAACAACAAGAAGAAAAAACCAACATATTTTTTTCCTAGCTCTGACTTTGTCAAAGCCATGTCCCAGACTTGTGCTTGAAACATCTCTCTTAATGTCCCCCTGTCTGGGTCATTACTTCTGAACTCATCCATGATGCCTCTGCCCTCTCCTTCCTTTTAAAACATGCACCAGGCAGAGCTGCAGAGGGAGAGGGATTTTTGTTGCAGGTTTTTACATTTTTGTCTTACCACATGACAGTGAAATATTGCAGTTCCTCTGTCTTACTTTGTGCCTACCCTTATTTTGCCTGAATGTGGATGAGAAGCTTCTCAGGACAGCAAACAACTCACAATTTCTCAAGAGCTGTAAAAGAAACTTTGAAATCTATACTTGCAAAGCCTACCACTTCACTTCTCTGTTTGCATGTTCAAAAATGGATGTTATGAGCTCTCTCGATGTGCTACAAACATTTAAAAAAATCAGATCTTCACCTGATTTTCAGTAGCTTTCCATTTTTATCTGTAGATTTCTGTCAAATAATCAAGGTTCCCTATGTTGTACATGTTAAATCTGAAATTAATAGAGCCATCATCCACTGTGCTAATTCAATGTTGAGGAGGGCACAGTGACATGATCTGTCATGTGTTTAAATTACTTGGCATTTGTAAGTTGTCTTTTAGGTTATTGGTTGTGTGAAGCCAACTCCAGGAACAGTGAGCTTGGGTTTTTGAAGTCTCAAAGGCATGGAAACTCCAAGCTTTTGGTGATTAACAAACATTATGAAATGCTGTAATATGAACCACAGCTTGACTGAGGCTTGCAAAGCTTCAACCTGAAAACAAGAGGAGACTTTTCTAGTCTGTGGTAGAATGTTAGGGTTTGTTTTTTTTTATCCAAAGCCTGTTTTTTTTTTTTTTCCCTTCTCCAAGGCAACAATGAATTTCTCAGGCTTCGTAAATGTACTGCTTAATTTGGCACGAGTGTTCTTCAGGTGTTTGCAGTTAGGCAGATTTCTTTATGAATCTGAGTATGTCATTAAAGAGGACAATCTCTGTCAAGAATTTCATCATTATTACAAATAGCTGAAAAGCAAAGAGATTGACTTGCAGTACTCTCCATGAATTAGTGCACCCAAGAAATTCAGGTTTTACATTTTACATCTAAGTGTAAAATTGCATTTGCCTGAGGAGTGTATCTTTATGCTTTCACCTGTCCAGAGTGCTTGCATCAGGATGTGCTGTGTGTGTCCCTCCTGAGATAAAAGGCAGAAAGAGTTATACAGGACAGAGACTGAAGTGTGGTGGCTTTGCCCAGAAGACCAAATCTTGTTGGGAAGGAGGCTTATGAACTTCAGCAGCCTTAGTGAGGCAGCGCTTTAAACTTCAGCTATCACGACTCAAGATGATTAAGGGTCTGGAACATTTCTTACGTGAGGAAAGGCTGAGAGAGCTGGGTCTGTTTAGCCTGGAGAATAGGAGGCTGAGCAGGGATCTTATGAGTGCTTGCAAATATCTAAGGGATGGGTGTCTGGAAGGTGGGGTCAGACTCTTCTCAGTGGTCCCCAGTGACAAGAGGTAATGGGCATAAACTTGGACATGGGAAGCTCCATCTAAACATGGAAGGAACCTCTTTACTTTGAGGGTGGCAGAGCACTAGAAGAGGCTGCTCAGAGAGGTAGTGGAATTTCCATCTCTGGAGATTTTAAAGGCCTGTCTGGCTGTGTACCTGTGTGCTTTAGGTGGTCCTGCTGTGGCATGGGGGTTGGACTCGATGATCTTCAGAGGTCCCTTGCAACCCTACCAGTGGTTCCCTCCAAATCCTGCTGCTCTCTGATTCTGTGATACTTCAAATATGATAATGACCAGAGAATAGAATCATAGAATCAACCAGGTTGGAAGAGACCTCCAAGCTCATCCAGTCCAGCCTAGCACCCAACCCTATCCAATCAACCAGACCATGGCACTAAGTGCCCCATCCAGGCTTTTCTTCAACACCTCCAGGGANTGTGCTCCAGGCCTCTCACCAGCCTTGGTGCCCTTCTCCGGACATGTTCAAGTACCTCAATATCCTTCTTGAATTGAGGGGCCCAGAACTGGACACAGGACTCAAGGTGTGGTCTTACCAGTGCTGAGTACAGGGGCAGAATAACCTCCCTTGTCCTGCTGGCCACACTGTTCCTGATCCAGGCCAGGATGCTCTTGACTCTCCTGGCCACCTGGGCACACTGCTGGCTCATATTCAGCTACCAGTCCCCTCATAGTTGTGTCTGAAGTCAGACCAAGTACAGGAATGTGGTAATTTGCCACGTGGCTTTGTTTCACAAAGGACATTTTTCTTCTAGAAACAGTGAGGAAAAAAAAAAAAAAAAAAAACAAAAACACCACCACAGTGAAAAAGAGTAAGATTCTGATATTTCAGGCACTTTGGGCTTGGAATTTCTAGTGTTATTTAGGACCAGAGCCAGCAAGCAAAGCAGCCAGCTGGTATGTGAGCCAATATTACCTTAGTAAAAGCCAGAGCTGCAAATCAGTATTGGGGAAAGTACACCTCACCATCTTCCATCGGGCTGAAAGGCTGCGTGCATCTCATGTGAGAGAAGCCACAGCAGAGCACAGGAGCTCACTCATGCAGCTGAGCGTGCAGAGCACAGGAGCTCACTCATGCAGCTGAGCGTGTCCCACTTCAACGTTTAGAATTCTCTTGGTGCACTAAATGATTCTGGGGCTCTCAGAGGTTGCATTTCCTCCTGGAGGCTGCTCCAGATGGGGCCAGGAGCCTGCTGGGTTTGTGTGGCCAAGCCGTACAAGCAGCGGTCCAAATGTAAAAGTTCAAGCAGGCTGAAACATGACTTTCAGGCTCTGCCAAGTACAATGTGAGACACCTGTTGCAAGTCTTAGAAAGCAAATTTAAAGCTGACCTATGCAGAATTTCAAAACCAGCAAATCAGTTGTAGTTTGTACCTTTTGGAGCAAGACTGTGTCTGTATATTCCACCTCAGACTTCAGAATGAAATCTGCTCCCCTTTCCCCTTTCAGTTTTGCTTAAATTATTGCTAAGTTATATCAGGTAGCTGGACTGAAGTCCTTCCAGACCGAACTATTCTATTTCATTCAATTAATCGATTCAAAAGACTTCTAGGAAAGCAAGTGAAAATTCACTTTCCTACATGCCAGTGTAATCTCTGAGGCTCTGTGCATGACAGGAAACGTTCCTCCTTTCCTTCAGAAGGAGTGGGGCTGAACAAAGGTCACTGCCTTGTGCTGAGCCCCTACTCAACAGTGGTTCTCGAATCCTGAGCCCCACATTCCTGTGTTTTATAACACTTGTTCTCTATGACACAGGGTAACAAGATATGCCTGCAGGATATATTGCAATCTGTCAGTCAGGTACATGCACTAAATATCTCTGGTTTTGGTCTCAGTTTGTGACAGGCAAAGCTAGACAAGAAGCTTTCAGATTCTCCACCTGGATAACACCGAAGAAAAGTGGCCCCAGAGAAGCCACAGGGCTCAGGGAGTGGCTTAGTGGTCACTTCAGAATGAGCACAGGATTATCCCCAAGCCCTTCAGGGCTGGGATTCTTTAGGAGCTCACTCTGATGGGCAGCTTCTAAGGAGCAGGAAAATCGTGGTGAATGTTATAAAAGGAAACATCCTGATTTTTCCATTTAATTGAAAATAGCTTTTACTTGATTTCATGGTGTCTGGGTCCTGAAAAATACCAGAACCCAAATGGCTTCACGTTTAAATTGTGCAGGATCAGGTTTGTGTTGTGAGAAATACTTTGTGGGATTTTTTTTTTTACCTTTACCAGCAAGCAGGTTTTGCTTCCTGACAGCCTTTAACATTTAAATGCTGTTGCATTTTGTGTATTTTCCCTGGTTCTCTAATTATGTACGTGTCTTGTTTTCCAAACTCGGTTGAGCAACACCTTACACACACGATTGAGAGGCTCAGGGGAGACCTTTTTGCCTTCTGCAACTACCTGAAAGGAGATTGTGGCCAGGTGGTTGGTCTCTTCTGCTAGGCAGGCAGTGACAGAAAAAGAGGACAGGGCCTCAAGCTGTGGCAGGGCAGGCTCAGGCTGGATGTTAGGAAGTTCTTCACAGAAAGTGATTGGCATTGGAGTGGGCTGCCTGGGGAGGTGGTGGAGTCCCCATCCCTGGAGGTGTTTAAGAGAAGATGAGGCACTTACTTCTATGGTTTAGTTAATTAGAAGGGTTAGGTGATAGGTTGGACTGGATGATCTTTTGCAACCTGGTTAATTCTGTGATTCTGAGATGCTGCAGAAGGTATTTCAGCCCTCTGTGCACTGGATGTAGTTTTGCAGTCCTGGCAGAAGTCACAAACCACACCGTTAGAAACGCACTCACTGTGCTGAATTCAGAAGTGGTGTCTGGTGCTAGGTGGTAAATTGTGCTGTGCTGAATTAAACTCTCCTGGTTTTCATTGCAGGCATCTTTTCCACAAGTCCTGCGTAGACCCCTGGCTGCTAGACCATCGTACCTGCCCGATGTGCAAAATGAATATTCTAAAAGCTCTGGGGATCCCGGTAAGCATGACACAGAGCTGGGCAGGGCAGAAAGGGGTGTACCTGGGTACACCCCTAGCCCTTTGCCTGTCTGTTCCCATCCTACGCTTTTTGCCATCTTTGTGATTTATTAATTGATTCTTTGAGGGGACTGCAAGCTGAAGTGCCTGGCTGTTGTTCTGCTGTACCCCACTCTTATTCTCAAGGAAGAATGTGCATGGGGGGTGGTTGGGTGGTGGGATTAGCGTGTCTGTTGTTGCCTGCTTTGTGGAGCAGAGGGTTGTTTGTTGGTCTTTTGGTAGATTCACAGGTTCTTGCACTCAGCCTTTGTTTGTGTTTTAAATCAGCACTGGATTTTTTGTGTTGGTTTGTTTTGGTTTTTTTTCCAATCGTACTCTCGGCTGAAGTCTCAAAGCAGAAAGTCTGCAAATAAAATTTTCCCGGCTTCACTAGTCAAGGACAACTAATTGCTCATTCTGGGGAGCCAAATCTTTTTTTTTTTTTTTTTTTTTTTTTTTTTTTTATCTTCAAGTCTGTCTGTAGCAGTCTCTGTGCTCCTCATTGCAATTAGAGAGCATTTCTCCCAGTAAGTCCACATGATGTACAAGAAATTGTTAAGCTGTTTGTTACTGGGAATATTCAGATGTGGTTAGAAGTTGCCAAAGCAATTGATCTTTCTTGGTTGCATGTTTGCATTCAGATACTGAATACAGAATTACAGAATCACAGAATGTCAGGGGCTGGAAAAGACCTCCAAAGCTCATCCAATCCAAGACCTCAACCAGAGCAGGATCTCCTATACCAGATCACACAGGAACACATCCAGGCAGGTTTTGAATATCTCCAGAGAGGAACACTCCACAACCCCCCTGGGCAGCCTGTTCCAAGGTTCTGTTACTCTCACAGTGAAAAAATTTCTCCTCATGTTTAAATGAAACTTCCTACACATCAGCTTCCCACCCACTGCCCCTTGTGCTGTCATTGGGCATCACCCAGCATCCAGCCTCCTGGCACTCACCCTTCACATATTCATAAACACTAATGAAATCACTTCCCAGTCTGCTCTTCTCCAAACGGAAGAGTCCCAGCTCCCTCAGTCTCCTCTTGAGAGATGTTCCATTCCCTTCATCACCTTTGTGGCTCTGCGCTGGACTCACTCAAGCAGTTCTATGTCCCTCTTGAGCTGGGGGGTCCAGAACTGAACACAGTACTCCAGACGTGGCCTCACTAGGGCAGAGCAGGGGGTTACAGACAGGACAACATAGACAGGGCATACACTTTTCTGACCACAGCTATCAGAGAGAGCAGGAGCTTCAGCAGGAGGGGGTAAGTCACCAACTTACACCACTTGAGGTTTGGCTCATGAGAGTGAAGTTCCATACTGCAGCACTACAGGTTGATGCATGAGCAGGTGCTGTAAGTACCCTCGCAGTTAGAGGTGTGTGTATCACATAACATTACAACTGGGCTGCCTTTTCTGCTGAGCATGCCTGTTGTCTTTAGAATATTAGAAGATGATAGAGCTGTTACATCAGTATTTAAGATGTCAGAGGAAGCTGGAATGAAGACTGCTTCTGCCATTCAGCATCTCTGCACCTAGCCTTAAGTATAGGAATTTGTCCCCAGGTTCAGTGTCTCAGTTCACAGGGTTACCCCAGGGTTCTGACACTTCTTTTCTCTACCCAATATATTGTTCCATGGCTTACTGCTTCACCACGCAGCACCACATGATTTCTGCTTTCTCCTTGGTCCACTCCCAGTTTTGCCCAAGCATTTAATTATTATTTCATTAGCATTGAGTCACCGACCCTGGATGTGTTTAAGGGTCATTTGGATGTGGTGCTTAGGGATATGGTGAACCTTGCAGAGAAGGGCTATAGGTTGGACTGGGAGATCCAGAGGGGATTTTCCAACCTGGATGTTTCTGTCATTCTGTGATTTATTTGCTCTTCATCCATTATCATCATCTTCACTAACATCCCTTCATCATCAAGGGCTACAGACACATCAGACCTATGCTTTTTGGATACCTGCAGTGAGATGTTAAGGTCTTTCCAGAAAATTTAGTAGCGTTGATGCAGAATATGGTTCTCACTCTCTCCACTGGCAGCTGCTGAAGGCTAAGAGTGTCCTGAGGCTGACTGCACGCAGGGGAAGGGAAAATATGCCCAGAGGCCACATGTAGAGGTTCAGGTTTACATGACTAGCTTTTACTACATGTGAGCACAGCTCTGTAGTGGCAGGGGGAGAATCTAATTGCCAGGAATAATTAAAAGCACCATTCAGTTTCCTCAGCCATCGCTTCTCTTCTCACAGCTCCCTGTCTTGTTCTCCCTGTACTGCATAGCAGGAGGAGGATCCATCCCACTCCTCTCACTGAGAGCTTCCCACGTTGAGCTTCTGTGGAAATAGTTGTACTGGGCATGTAATTAAAGATAGTGCTGGAACCAACATAAACAACTGGCTCAAATGGAGATTTCAAGGTCAGCCTTGGTGCTGCTCTGCCTGAACCCTAAGGATCAGATGCCTGGACGTTAATATTCCCCTGCCAATATTTCTTTAGAGGGTTTCATTGTATGTAGAAATTTCTGTGGAATTTTCCCTTGGCTGTTCTAAGACAACAGCCTGAAAAGAGCTTGCTCCATCATTTGGAGGAATCACATTAGCTCCTAGCCACAGGGATCATCAATCAGGTTTGCGAAGGGAGAGCTGTATGCTGGAGCCTTACCCCTCAAGGTAGCTGTCCTCCCTAGGAACTGGGAGCAGATGGTGGCCTTTGTGTCAGAGGCTTTCTCTGGCTGACAGAAAAGCAAGTGGGAGCCTAAGAGCATCTGGTAGCCTGGGGATTAAAAATTCCTTTACGGCTATCAGTTGCTCCTCCTCCTCTCTTTTCTCTGCCTTTTCTTGCTAAAATATGCCTCAGCTGCTGTCTTTCCTACCTCAAACCCTTTCTTGCTTCTCCTCTGCATAACCCCTCCAGCCCAGTCTTTATCCTTTTGAGCTACTGCCCAAGCGTTGCTGCTTGTGCTTCCAGCTCAGCTCGCAGGATCTGTTCTCCAGCCAGGCAGAAATTGTGTCCTCACCCTTCTTGCAGCCCAGCGCCGGCTGAGAGCAGCCCAGGGCAGGCACCAGTCCTGTGGGGTGCTTTCTGGTGCCACCGTAAGCTTCCAGGCACCACACAAAGCCCACTTTGCTTGGAGAGTGTAGTTGTTGGTCCCAAATATGCCACGGGTCCCTGTCAGCACGCATGAACTGATATTTTCAGAGGCTCATAACTCAGGCAGATGTCAGCAGGCTGTTGTGGGAAAGGACGTTTCCCTGGAAGAAGCTGTAAAGCTCTAGGGCTTCTCAGTGAGAGGTGGCAAACATTTGTGTGGAGTGGATGAAGCAAAATGCCATTCCCTAATCGCATTCTTGAGTCTTGATGAACCATCTTGCTGAAATTTCTAGGCAGAGAGAAGCAGCCTCAGGCAGGCAGCACTCACTGATGGGAGATGAGTGTAAATTTGCCAAGGCCCTTTTGCAGGCTTTTACCATGGGGGAATGAAGAAATCTTAGTTATAGGCAGGGCTAGTGTGGTGGGGTTGTTTTTTTTTTTTTTCCTGCCAGCTGCATGTTTGTCCTATGGTTGTTATTAAAGAGCTGGCTTGTGTGACTGGGGATATGTTGTGCTTTGTTTAGCAGGAAGACTCAGGATTTTCCAGGAAATGACTGGTTAAAATCCAAATATCTGAATGTTTCGGTTCAATTCACTTCTAAAGCTCTCCCTTTACTTGGTAAGAGAAACTTCAAACACTGTCTGCCCTAAAAGCAGATTCCCTTGGCTGCCATGAGGCACCAAGGTGATTGCACTCATTTTCACGGTGTCCAAGCATCTCCACTTTCCACCATGGCTCTCTGCAGCTCCAGAGGGTTATTTACTACCTACCTATCAGCGAATTGTTGGCATAACCTTTTCCACTGCCCTTTTGCTGGTGAGTTCAGCTCAGACCAGACTTCTTTTGGCTGTAATAGTTGAAATTGATTTATCAGTGAAAGTGTCTTTCACTTTGAAAGAGCTACATTGCTGTTGAGCTGATCATATCCCATAGAATAGTTTCCCTCTTCTTCTCCCCCTTCTCTGCAAATATCTGCTGGATATGCAGACAGCTGCATTTTTGGCAGCAGATTGGATGACTTGAAGCTATTCACTAAGAGCCTTAGCCAAGCCCTCAGAAGTCAATACAAAGCCTTCCCTTGACTTTAGTGGAATTGTGCCCTCAAAGCACTTACACACAGGGAATGAGTGAAACCAATATAATTAAACTCAGCAAATGTATCTGGGTCACTCTGACAGCAGAAGCCATAATGTTGTTTGGGGTTTGGGTTTTTTCCCCCCAATCAGTGTTTCATGTCATTAGTTTTATAGCGTGTTGCTTAGTTTAGGGTATTTTATTTTTTTCCAGCAAAAATGATTCAGGACTAAAGGGATTAATTATATCATGCAATGCTATTTTTGCATCTTTAATGTTTGGGTTGGCTTTCAATTCTAATCCCCTGTTTTTCAAAAGTTTCAAAGTTGGTGATAAAAACCCATTCTAGGAATGACTGGAATCAGAGCAAAGGACAAGCAACTGGGAAAAAAAAATTGATTTTTTTTTTTTTTCTGAGAGTAGAAAAGAAAAAAAATGGTTAGTTATTGTTTTTTTTTTCTTTAAGATACGTTGCCATCAAAACCAAATTCAAGTTTAAAATGTTAGAACAGTTAAGGGTGAGGGAAAGATCTAAGGAATAATGTTAGAATCATAGAATCATAGAATGGTAAGGTTGGAAGGGGCCTCAAGGATCATCCAGTTCCAACCCCCTGCCATTGGCAGGGACACCTCCCACTAGCACAGGTTACTCAAGGCCTCCTCCAACCTGACCTTCAACACCTCCAGGGAGGGAGTATCCACAACCTCCCTGGGCAACCTGTTCCAGTGTCTCACCACCCTCACTGGAAAGAACTTCCTCCTAACATCCAGTCTAAATCTCCCCTCTGCCAGTTTAAGCCCATTGCCCCTTGTCCTGTCATTGCAGGACCTTGTAAATAATCCTTCCCCAGCCTTCCTGTAGGCCCCCTTCAGATACTGGAAGGCTACTATCAGGTCCCCTCGAAGCCTTCTCTTCTCCAGGCTGAAGAGCCCCAACTCTCTCAGCCTGTCCTGACAGCAGAGCTGCTGCAGCCCTCTGAGCATCTTTGTGGCCTCCTCTGGACCTGCTCCAACACTTCCATGTCCTTCCTGTGCTGAGGGCTCAAGAACTGCACACAGGACTCCAGGTGGGGTCTGACAAGAACAGAGTAAAGGGGCACAATCCCCTCCCTTGCCCTGCTGCCCACACTGCTCTTGCTGCAGCCCAGCACTCAGTTGCTGTCTGGGCTGCATGCACACACTGCAGGCTCATGTTGAGTTTTTCATCAACCCAGACTCCAAGGTCCTTTTCCTCAGGGCTGCTCTCCAACCATTCACCACCCAGCCTAGATTTGTGCTTGGGATTGTGCCTACCCAGGTGCAGGACCTGTTGACTCCAAACCCTACAGAGAAAGAATTGGGATTTCATTTAGAGCAGTACAGGTTCTATGGGTTTCTCTCAAACCTGGTAGAGCCGAATGTGCCTTTGTCCCAGTTCTGAGGAGCATTCACTGTTTGGGGGTTAGACTGGAGACTAACAATGACAATTGTCTGTTTTATGCCAACCTTCAGTTTGTGGAAACAAGTCACCTGAGAAGTGTCTGGAATGCCTACCTTTTTTATTCCTGAAAAAATATTTGTGAGGTGCCAACAATCAGCCAGGGAAAAGAGAAAACAGGCTAAATTCCTGCTCTGCAAGGAAAGGCAAGCATATGGTAACCTCCTGTGCCTCGATTCAAAGGGATTACTCTTGTGCTTAAAACTAAGCCTCTATTTAAGTCTTTACTGTATCATATTTTGCTTAGTTTCTAGCTGCCTGCTGTTAGAGATAGGCAGGTAGTGAGATTTTTCAAGAATGCCTTAGTGAGTGAGACAACTAAGCATAGCAAAAATCAGATCCAAAGAACAGAGTTCATCTCCTCTGAGTTTAGCTTTCCAATCTAGCAGCTTAAGCCCCATCTCTGCTGAGCAGTGTGAAGGCAGAGAGGGCCATCCAAACCACCTCTGCCTTAGGGTGGGATGAATCACACAACAAAACTGTCTGACACTGGCGAAGTTAAAGGAAACCTAAGTGACTGATCCCGATTATCTGTCTGACTCTGGGGCAAAAAAGGTAACTGGGAGCAACTTAATTTTATGCAGTTGCAGCTCAACAGTGCTACTTCCCTCTGTCGTTTTGGAAGCTTTGCACCCTGACACACAGCATCATCGTCTGTGAAGGAACCTTGGTTTTGATAACAGTATGTTAAAACTTCAGAGACCAGTTCTTAAAATGGTTATGCCAACAATGTTTCTCCATCCCTTGGGGAGAACTAGGCCTGGTTCTGTGAGCAAATGGCACAAGAGGTTTGTCACTCCTAGTGAGTAGCTTCGAGTCATCCATTCTCTGCCAAAAGTGCAGCTGTCTGCATGTCATAGAATGGTCTGGGCCAGAAGGGACCTTTGGAGGTCATGTAGTCTGACCCCCCTGCAGTCAGCAGGGACATTCCTGCTGTCCAGCAGATGTTCATCACCAGTGTTTATGGGGAGCTCCACAGAAATCACTGCTGTGGGAATGGGACAATCAGGCTTGTAACAGCCCCAGAGACATCAAGAGTAGAAACTAATGTGTCTGGTGCCTCTGCACCAACGATGCTCTGCCACACAGTGCTCACTTGAAGTCTCAGTGCTCCTCATGGACAGACACCTGATGCTGAGGATATTGTGCAAAAGGTGAGCACCACAAGACCCTCTCATTGCTTCCCTTGACTTGAAGAGCTTGGCTCATTCTGCATTGTTGGAGCAGTTAGCATTGTAACTGCAAGAGAGAAAGGTCCGAGTTTTCCAGACCTGGGTTCCACCCTTGGTGTCTATGAATCAGAAAGCAAGAAAGGCTATGGATTGAATAGTACCCTTCAAACACCCATCCTCACTTATTTGTTTCTTTTCTCATCATTTTATGTTGTAGGAAGTAGAACATTAGCCAAGGAAGAGAGCTTTTAATGATAACAAAACTTGTCTCATAAACTGTTTTAGGCTCTGGTTTGCACCCCACACATAGATGCGCCCACAGGCAATTCCCTTGAATTCCTGTTCCTGAAAGCTCTGATATCAGCTCTATAAAATGTGTGTTTAGGGAGAAGATAATGATTCCCCTTTAGCTGCTATCTCTGTTTACAGTTGTGATCTGACTCAGCAATCTGCCTGAGTTGAGCAGATCACGTGAGTGAGTGAGTTGTTTAATGTGTGTTCTCCCAAACCCTTTAAAAAGTATAAAGAAGAACATTTAGAGGTTGTAGGTGACACAGTTCAATACTGAGTGTTTCCAGTGCGTACTTTGGGTCTCTCTTGCAAAGGATTGTAGTTAGAGGATTTAAGCAGATGAAAACAAACCAGCCTTGCATGTTTATTCAGCACTCATTGCCATTTCGAGTGCTGATAGAAAGTGAAAAACCCTGACAGAAGTGGCAACAGGTAATTTAAATCCTTTTATCAGGTAAAAGCTCAATGTTCTTCTTGTTCTTTTTGTTTGTTTGTTTGTTTGTTTTCTCCAATTAGCCAAATGCAGACTGCATGGATGATATACCTCCAGACCTGGAAGCATCCATAGGAGGGCCCCCGACCAACCAGATCACGGGCGCCAGCGATATAACGGTGAACGAGAGCTCCGTAGCCCTGGATCCCCCGGTGCGGACTGTGGGAGTGCTGCAGGTCATCCAAGATGTAGACTCCTTCCCCCAGGGTGGGGAGGGTAACTTCACCACGAGCAGTAAGTTCCTTTTTCTGGCACAATTTGCACTGAAGTAAATGTTTAGATGCCCAAATCCTGAACTCTCGTGTGGGGGGAGAAAAATGGCCTTTGAAGGCTTTCTTACTGGAGCAATGGCCGTAGCTTAAGCCCAGCCAAACTCTGATGGTAAGGTAAGTAAGTTGAAATGTCGTTCTGCTGTGCTCCAAACACTTGCATCCTGGGTGCAAACTGTTGTGTTGAACAGAAACTCTAACTGGAGGCCCCTGTGTGCCAGAAGGAGCTATTTCAGTCAACAGAAGGCAATAGAAACTCATAGTCATCCTCAGCTGTTGTTTGTAGTAAGTGATGCCATCCCAGGTAGCCCACTGTGTGCCACCTGCCTGCCTCGTGAAACAAATCCAGTACCTGGAGGGATCCTTCCAATACCTGAAAGGATCCTACAGGAAGCATAGAATCATAAAATGGTTTGGGTTGGAAGTGACCTCAAAGCTCACGCAGTTCCAACCCCCTGCCATAGGCAGGGACACTTCCCACTAGAACAGGTCACTCAAGACCTCATCCAACCTGCCCTTGACCACCTCCAGGGAGGGAGCAGCTACAACCTCCCTGGGCAGCCTGTGCCAGTGTTTCATTACCCTCACTGGAAAGAACTTCCTAACATCCAGTCTAAATCTCCCCTCTGCCAGTTCAAATCCATTCCTCCTCATCCTGTCATAAGACCTTGTCAATAGTCCCTCCCCAGCCTTCCTGTAGCTTCCTTCATATACTGGAAGGCTACTCTAAGGTCTCCTGGAAGCCTTCTCTTCTCCAGGCTGCAGAGCCCCAACTCTCTCAGCCTGTCCTCACAGCAGAGCTGCTGCAGCCCTCTGAGCATCTTCGTGGCCTCCTCTGGACTTGCTCCAACAGTTTCATGTCCTTCCTGTGCTGGGGGCTCCAGAACTGCACACAGGACTCCAGGTGGGGTCTGAGGAGAGCAGAGTAAAGGGGGAGCATGGAGAGGGACTTTTCGTAAGAGTATCTAGCAATAGGACAAGGGGAATGGTTTGAAGCTGAGGGAGAGTAGGTCTAGACTGGATGTTAGGAAGAAGTTCTTCAGTATGAGGGTGGTGAAACTCTGGAATGGGTTGCCCAGGAAGGTTATGAATGCTTCCTCCTTGGGGGTGTTGGAGGTCAGGTTGGATGAAGCCCTTGAGCAGCTGAGTCTAGTTGAGAGATATCCCTGCCCACATTGGGGAGGTTGGAGTTAGCTGATCTCTAAAGTCCCTTCCAGACTAAGCTGTTCTGTGATTCCCAGATCCCTGTGCATGTCCTTGGGGCTGCCTTTCACAGAGTCATAGTAGTGTGGAGGCTGGAAGAGACCTTTGAGGTCATCCCGTCCAAGCAGTCACCCAGAGCACCACGAATCCTTGCATCCATCCTTACTCCTGGCAAAGTTCAGCACTGCAGGAGGTGAAGAACTTGCCTTCTTTCCATCCACTTCTGCAATACTTTTTGCTTAGTCCTTCTTGCATCCTTTTGGTTCGTTGATTAATTGTCCTGGTATTGTTGTCTTGGTTTGGGTTTAATTTCCCTTTCTGCATTTCCAGTGGGCATGCAGAGCTCCCGCAGTGTGTCTGGAGGGAGGATGTTTCCAGAGTACTGTTCACATTGGGTGAAGTTCTGTCTCCATTGAAATCTGGTGGCAAAGCTCCCACCTTCTTCAGTGGGGCCGGATTTTCATTCCTGGAACTCAACCAGGGCTTTTCTTTATATTTCTGTGTGTTTGCTCAGCAGACATTTCCTCTTCTCTCCCTCCCTTTCTCTGACCATGCTGCTGAATAGATAATGTCTTCCATGGGAACCTGGGCAATGCAGTGTGCTGTGAACATCTGGATGGGACTTCATTGGAGGGCCTGTCCCTGGGGCTCCTTGCTAAGCCATGTATCTTCCGTGTAGTAACACTGAGCGCTTATAAAATGGACCAGCAGCTTCTTTCAGCTGGCTTCTACCAGGATCCAAGATTCAACTCTTTAAGTCCCTTGGGCGTATCTGTAGCCCAAAGTCTGTTCAGTATTTAGCCATAAGGACTGCTTGGTCTCTGTGGCAGGATTTTGTGCAGGATCCTGGGAGAGTGTCTTGTAATGTGATATTTCTGTATTCAGTTGCTGAAAATGGGTGGATGGAAAAATTGAAAAACTGGAGCTGGGGAAAAAAAAAAGGGAGGGGAGGGTGAAGAAATAGTGTGAAATACAAAAGAGTTAATCTCAACTGGGTTTCCTGCTTTCACCCTATTTCTTTTGAACTCTTCAGAGGGTGTGTAAGAAGAGAAGCTAAGGTTCTTTTTTCCACTCTAATGCATGGTAGCAGCCTGTGTTGCCTAGTTTTTAGTAGTGAGTTACATAAAATGCTAACATCTTTGGAAATTCCACTGAATTTCTTGCTCTACAGATACATGAGTGTGAACTGGGCTTGGCCAAGATCTGAATTTGAAAGAGCTCTGAGCTACATCAGCTTTGGAGGAGTGGAAGATGGATCTGGGATTTGAAGAGGACATTGCTATATTCTTTAGGTCAAGCTCAGCTGGGTTTCAATTATATTATTAAAGGTAGTTTGCTAGGAAAGTAGGATGTGTGGATATTTTAAGGGTTGAATGGTGACACTTGCTGGGGGGGAAGGCAGTTATTAATAATTTTTGGCTTTTACAGCATCCATGGTCATTCATCTCCCTCAGCCCACGTGGCACTGGCTAATTTCTGCAGCAGATAAACGTGCACTGCCTAAGTCCCTGCTCTCTGTTGGTCTTTCACTTCAGACAAGCTTTTCTATTCCTTTCAGCAGGATGTCTTGTTGTAGTGCACGAGGCCCCAGCAATCCCACCAGCACTGTCTCTCTAATTGGAAGAAGATCCATAAATAACTCTATTGCAAACCTGGGAGTTTTAGCATGGGAAACCAAAATCACTCCCCCCAAAGGTGTCATATCACCTGCAAAGTCCACCCAATTTGGCAGTGTGGGCAATCTAGAGAGTACCAGCAGTCCCTTTTCTGCCTCTCCCTTTGTTCTTTCCACAAAACCCTGCCAGTGTATAGCTCATCATGACTGTTAGGACACTTTTAAGTCTCTTTGATAGCTTTCAATTAATTCTATTAATATAACTTCTCAAGTGGTTATTTTGATCTGTATATGTCTAAAATGTCTTTGTGAAGAATAATCAGCCTTTGGAAGGGGATGGAAGTGCATAAGAATCTGATCCACTGTTGTCTTGCAACCACTTGACTGTTCCTTCTTGCTATTAATAGAGGGGTTTTAGGCAGAAAGTAGAGGAGGAGGAAAAGGTGGGGAAACTCCCTAGACAGTAGTTAACACAGAAAGTTATTAACACTTGCATTAGCACCTAACACTGTCCTGGAGACAAAACTCTGGTGGGACCTAGTTAAAGATGGAGCAGATTGGGTCCCATGTGCCTGGAGTATGACATAAGTCCTCGGTGGCTCTATTAAAAGCTTGTGCAGATGTTGCACTAAATAGCTGTCATGGACTGAAAATTCCTGTGAGCTGAGGTCCTGGATTTGTTTTGAGACTCACACCAGTGCCAGCATAGTGTTGGTGGTTTGAAAGGCCAGCAGCAATCTGAAAGAGTCACCAAGTGAAACCTAACTGGCACTAAAAATACCCCCTGGGTGATTGCATACACCTACAAGATTCCTGCCAGGCTCTGCGTATGGAGAGTGAAGTTTTCCTGTTACAAAACTGCTCTCCCTTTCCATATGTTGAGATGTGAGATGCAGACAAAGTGCTTCTGTACAGCAAATTGCAAAAAGGGGTGACAAAAGAATGCTAAGAGATAAGGACCAAGTTGAAAGTCTAATGTTTTGTTTGTTTTCTGTTCCACATCTGCACTGCCTACAGATCAAAGATGGAAACATCAATTCCCACCTCTCCTTTCTTGCCTGCAGTCACACTGAGCTGGGTCTATGGCCCAGTCTGGCTTAACCTATAGTGACAAAAATGCTGCAGATCTTAAGAAACTTCCTTAACATTTTGCTCTAGGTACAGATTTAGAAGAAAATGTTCTCCATCAGTAGTGAAAGCTCCATTTATAAATCAGTCTTTCTGTATAATGCCATGACAGTTACCAGCTTGACTCTCTCTGTCCCAGACTGCTTGTCCCTACATCTCTGTTGTCCTTAGGTTGTGCAGCTACCTTGTGAGCCCAGTCCAAAAGCTAACCAATTTCTTTCTGGTTTGGGGGCCTGTTTTGGGAATCAGTTTCTTTATCCAACAGTAGAACCACTACAATAGAAGTGGAGCAGAAGAGAAGGATACAAAAGGCATATTTTTCTTACTGTTGCCAAAAGTAAGGACTCAAGCACAGCTAGACCCTACACAGCTGTCTGTTTTGCCCAGAAATCAGGATAAACACATAGGCAAAGCAAGCATAGAATCATAGAATGGTAAGGTTGGAAGGGACCTCAAGGATCATCCAGTTCCAACCCCCTGCCATAGGCAGGGACACCTCCCACTAGCACAGGTCACTCAAGGCCTCCTCCAACCTGACCTTGGACACCTCCAGGGAGGGAGCATCCACCACCTCCCTGGGCAACCTGTGCCAGTGCCTCACCACCCTCACTGGAAAGAACTTCCTCCTGACGTCCAGTCTAAATCTCCCCTCTGCTAGTTTAAACCCATGATGTCCCAAATCTCATCTGGATGCTCATATTGGAGTACACAGGCATTTCATTAATGGTCAGTGAATACAAGAGACAATAAAGGATTTATTACCTATGACAGTGAAACTCAGGGCAAGAGCCATTGTGAAAACTGTGATGGCACAGAAGCATGTCCTTAGAAAGATCATTCCCAATCACTCTCAATGTGCATTGCATGCATACAGGGGAAAAGGGGATCTGAGGACCAGCATCAGTAATAATGTAATTTAAATCTCTCTTCATACTTCACTGTCTTGAGCAGACAGCTAGGAAAAAAAAACCAAAAACAAAACCAAATATTGAACAAGAAAGCTTGTAAAGCAAAATGGACAAACAGTGCAGAGTAAAATACAAACCTGAACAGCAGAGAAACAGGAGGGCTTAATACTTAGCTGATTGCTTTGATTTGTGCTTGAGAACGAAAGCTTTGCTTTGCCAGAGATGTTCAGCATCTTGCATACAATCTGCTTGATTGTTTAGGACTCATTGTCACATCTCTGATGTCTGTGGAGATTTTATTCTCAGCAGTTTTTACACAAAAACCTCAGAAAGTGCTACTGCAATTCTCCATCTTCTCTGACAAATGGCAGACACCAGGATCCAGCCTGGATCAGCATCTGAAAGTAAGAATTAAGTGAGCCTGAGCAACAGCTCTCTAGCCAAGCAGGCAGAGGAAAGGCAGGATTCCAGGCTCAGTGCTGCTGGTCACTGCCAGTATTTCAGACATGCCAGCAATGCTCACCTGTACTGCTTAGATCTCAGAGACCCCTACCAGGTCAGGCTCTGCTCTGCCAGTCCTTGTATACAGACAGTAACAGATAGGAAAATTCACAGGTAGGAGCAGATTGCAACAACCAAACAAAGCTAATAAATTTAGTGTGGGGGGAAAAAAGACAGTGAAGAGGCAACTGTGCCTGTGAGAGAGCGCAAACATGAGGCTGAGATACAGGAGGCACTGCCATGAAAGAGCATCATTTCTGCAGCAGTCAGCCTGGATTCTGCTCATACCTATTTTGTTCTGGTTGCATCACTTCATAATGCAGTGCACATTTCCCTCAGTGCTCCTGCAGTGTTATGACCTTTCCAAAGGTAACTCAAATGAAAGAACATTTAGGGATGCTGGAAATCATAGAATCATAGAATGGTAAGGTTGGAAGGGACCTCGAGGATCATCTAGTTCCAACCCCCTGCCATAGGCAGGGACACCTCCCACTAGCACAGCTCACTCAAGACCTCATCCAACCTGGCCTTGAACACCTCCAGGGAGGGAGCAGCCACAATCTCCCTGGGCAACCTGTGCCAGTGTCTCACCACCCTCACTGCAAACAACTTCCTCCTAACATCCAGTCTAAATCTCCCCTCTGCCAGTTTAAACCCATTGCCCCTTGTCCTGTCATTGCAAGACCTTGTCAATAGTCCCTCCCCAGGGACCCAGGGAAATAGCACCCTCAGGGTTGTATTGTAACCCTAGTCAGATTTTAATCCTTATTTTGTGTGCTTGTGCTTTTTTTTTTTTTCCCCTTCCCTAAAGAATGGTTTTGGTTACATCAAAAACATTGCTCAATTCTTTAACCAAAGTGTGAAAGCAAACTTAAAGGAGATCCAAAGGATATTTAAGAGGCTTTAGACTTCCAAAAAGAACCAAGTTTGATACAGTGTCTGTCTGGGATTTAGTTGGTTTTGTTTGGTTTGGGGTTATTTTCAGTTTCTAAACTAATGTTTTTGTCTTGAAAAACAGCTAAGCCAAGCCCCTGATTTATGCAGTCTGTGCACAAGCTTGCAGGAAGCCCTGGGAAGTGCTCCTGCTGCAAACTCTTGGCTCTTGTGGCTGCATTGATTTCCTTCACTTTTTCCTGATAGCACTCAGTCACGGTTACACAAGATTTATAGGACCATCCCAATGCTGACAATGTCATATCCCACCTGCCAATCTATATATGTCAGCAGCAGTTTAAGTCCTTTTTGCACCCTTTGCGAAATGCCAACCTACAGCCTGGCACAAGATACTTTCTGTTTACAACTGCCCTGTGGCATGCAGCCCCTTCCTGCTGCACAATTAGCCACAAACCAGCACAACAGACCATCCAAACAGTGGGAAACCTCCCTTTTAGGAAGTGTTAAGTGCAAAAGTTCACATTTTGATAGGGTGATTCCTGTTTGTGACCGTGGTCAGATTTGCTTCTCAATCAGAGAACCATACACAACCATAGATAGAACACTGCTGATGGTGAAACTATTGAGTTGAGGATCAGAGCTGGAATAGTTGCTGTTCAGAAACTGCATAGTTACACTGGAATGTAAAACATGTTGTGAGGTTTAAGAGAAAGGAACTCATCTGAAGCTGAGCAGCTGAGCTCATCTATCGTCATAGGAGGTAAGAAACCAAAAGCACATCTCTGTGGGTCGCTGTGGCATGAAGGGTTCTTTTGCAAAGCAGGTATGAGAGCTTTTAACTGACATCTGGCTGTGGCTCTGCACTGGCAAGGAGATGAACTGAGTACCTGGGGAGCTTGTACAGTGAGTGATGCTAATTGCTAGCAAAGCTGAAAGGGGTTATATTGTGCAGCCACTACAATAGTGGAGAGTAGACTCAGCTGCTTAGGACATCTCTTCCACTGCAAACCTCCTAAGGCTTCTTCTTTAACACATGCAGGATTTCTCCTTACTTAAAGAAACTGTTCTGTTGAAGCTGTTTTGAAGTGTGGTTCCTGCACCCTTTCTTGCTATTGTTACTCACTTAGACTCCATAGATGAAAAACCTGAAAACAGTGAAGCATTTCAGGTTGCTTATTTGAAAGGAGACATTTTATGGTAGCTCAAGCATTTGTTGGTGGCTCAAGTGTTGGGAAGTGCTCAGTGAAGATCAGAGCTGTCCTTAGCCTGTGTACAAGGGAGGATCAGACACAAGCAGCTACCAAGAGTGCATCTGAAGCCAGATCACTAGAACTGAAGTGTACACTGGTTTCAATTAGGGTACAATTTCCTGATGTAAAGGTTCTGTGAAACTGGATATTAAAGAAAGCCTCCTTGAAGAATTTTGAAATTGTTCTAGAGGCCTCATAAGGGAAATGTCTGAACACTGCAAGAAACCTGTAAGGATGAGATTCAAATTAGTCAAATATGTTAACTTTGAAAACATCTAGAATTTATTCTAAAAACCCTACTGCAATCCTAATGAAATTAAGGCATGGCACATCAGATTGTCACATTATTTTCCCTCATTGCTAATGCACACATAAAGGACTGGAATTGTTTCTTCTTGAGGGAAACAGGTTGTTTCTTCTGGCTGGAAAACTGGATGTTCTTATTATCATTCTAAAATGTTTGTGTAGACATGAACAAACCAAAAAAGCCTGGTTACCCAAGTGAACCATCCGCTCCCTGTATTCAGAAGAAAAGTCTATTTACCCATCTGCCCCTCCTGACATAGCAGACATAATACAGGTACAGGCTATGGCTATAGGCATCTCTTCAGGTTCTTTCTTTGTTCCAGTCCATGCATCAGACCAGCTCCTCTCCAATGAGGGCAGACTGAGGGAGTTGGGACTGTTCAGTCTGGAGATGAAAAGGCTCTGAGGTGACCTTATTGTTACCTTTCAGTATCTGAAGGGTGCTACAAGAAAGCTGGGGAGGGACTTTTTAGGCTGTCAGGTAGTGATAAGACTGGGGGGAATGGAACAAAACTAGAAATGGGTAGATTCAGACTGGATGTTAGGAAGAAGCTCTTCACTATGAGGGTGGTGAGACACTGGAACAGGTTGCCCAAGGAGGTGGTATTTAAGACCATGCTGGATGAGGCTCTGGACAGCCTAATCTAGTGTGAGGTGTCCCTGCCCATGGCAGGGGCATTGGAACTGGATGATCCTTGTGGTCCCTTCCAACCCTGACTGATTCTATGATTCTGTGGCCTGTCTGCAGGATATTGTACTGCTGCTGAGGCAAACTACCCCTTGCAGCATCTGGGGGAGCCTGTGAGACTGACAAGCATGTGCTGTGCTTTTAAACAGGGGATTTGAGGCCTTGGGCAATCTCATCTACGGAAAGATGTCCTCACCCATGGTTGAAACTAGAGATCTTTAAGGTCCCTTCCCACCCAAACCACTCTATGAATGGATCCATGATTTCTTGCAGTCCCTGAGACACTGCATGGGTGAGGCTCCATGCTGCTGCTTGCTTTTTTGTTGTGTTACAAGAGGTTTTTCTACAGCTGAATTGCACTTAAATCAGTCTTTGTCTTTTGGCTTGCAGTTAAGTAGATAAGCCATGACCTATGATCAAATATATAATTAAACTGTCCAGTTCAAATCAGGTTAGACAGCCCTGCAAATTCAAGAGCAGACTTTCTCTGGGTGGTTGTGCTGTTTCTGCCACGTTCCCTGGTTTTATGGACTTGTGACAATTTGATCTTTAACCTGGGCTATGTAATTGAGTCAAATGTCTCCCAGGTTTTTGGATCCATGTCCCTGACAGTCCTGTAGGAGCATAAGTATGTGACAGGAGATTAAGAATGGCCAGACTCTGTGAGTCCACATGTGGCTTGTGGGAGGCAAGAGACTTGATTTTGCTGCTAGGTATCAGAGGTTGGGGGGAAAAAAAGTGTGACACACGGTATCACATTGCCACAAATATCTCTGCACATGTATGTGTGTGTGGGCAGCCCCTGGCTGTGTGTGGATGGATGACCACTGAATGCCATACTAATCTACCCAGACTTGGCAGGCAGGGTGGTCCCACAGCTGTGCCCTGCCTCAGGCATTGAAGCTGTTGCTGCAACAGAGCCCTGCTGATTCTCAGGCATGTTGTTTCTTTCTACTGAACAAAAAAGAAGATGCTTTTCCCCTGGAGGTAAAAGATACACTGTTAAAAGCTGAGTTTTGCCGGTGACAGCAGAAGAATGCCATACCCAATGAGTGGGTTCCTACACCATCACCATGGGATTTTTCTCTTCTGACTTCATTACTCTGTGCATGTTTTCCATGTCTAATGAGGAGACATCCCTGGGTGACATTTTTTCTGCAGACTTTTCTAATGGAAATAAAGGTCAGCCAAGCATCCCCATCACCAACATGTGTGGTAGGGAAGAGGCTGCAGGGCAAGGGAGGGGATTCTACCCCTTTACTCTGCTCTCGTCAGACCCCACCTGGAGTCCTGTNGGGACTGTTTACAAGGTCTTGCAATGGCAGGACAAGGGGCAATGGGTTTGAATTGGCAGAGGGGAGATTTAGACTGGATGTCAGGAGGAAGTTCTTTCCAGTGAGGGTGGTGAGACACTGGCACAGGTTGCCCAGGGAGGTTGTGACTGCTCCCTCCCTGGAGGTGTTCAAAGCCAGGTTGGATGAGGCCTTGAGTGAGCTGTACTAGTGGGAGGTGTCCCTGCCTATGGCAGGGGGTTGGAACTAGATGATCCTCGAGGTCCCTTCCAACCTTACCATTCTATGATTCTGTAAAATTCTGGAGCCCGGGAAGTGCTGGGCTGATGACTTGCCCCTTTTCTGTGGAAGTGTCCTGGAGATGTGAGGTGGAGCCTGGTGTTAGCAACACTGGAAAGGCAGGCAGGACCTTGTGAGAGAGTAAATGAAACACACATGCCCTTCATTGAAGTAATTCCACCACTGATGAGCTCTTCAGCCACCTCCTTGTGTGTTTTCTCATTAAACTCTCTAATGTATGCACAGGAGGTTTTGTGACGTCATTGCACAAGGATGTTTGTTGTAACTGCTCTTGAAAATGCAGTCCCTGGTTTGTCAGTGCTGTGCTTTGCTAGGGACCTAGGGCTTTTGAGAGCTTATGCAGTAAAAGGTGTTTAAAGAGACAGAGTTGAAATTGGTGTTCACACTGCTGTGGCAGACTAAGTCAGAGTGACATGAGCTCTTCCAACCTCTTCATTAAAACTCAGCAGGAGCTGTCCCTGAAGCAAGCTGCTCTTTGCAGAGAGTCACTAAGGCTGGAAAAGACCTCAAAGATCAGCAAGTCCAACTGTCAACCCAGCACCCATGAGCATACCCACCAAACCATGGCCCAGAGTGCCATGTCTACACAATTTTTGAGCACCTCCAGGGACAGTGACTCCACCACCTCCCTGGGCAACCTGTTACAGCTGTGTATGTACTTGGAATTGAGGGAGCACTTCATAGTGATTAGGCAGAAATATTATGGGTTGTGGTTTGTTTGGTTTTTTTTAATTCTTGTCTCAGTAGCCTGAGTTTCACATCGAGTTCTTATAATTAATTGTCCTCATACAGATTTTCACTGGCTAGCAGCCACCTTGTATGTGAGCTGAAGTAGGAGTGAGAAGCTTCTAATATCCTTGAAGAAGAGCTGCAATAATCTGAGATCTCATGCAACAACCCAGCCAGACCTTGCCCTGCAGGTCTGCTTCCGTGTTCTGATCTCATTGTGCACCCTTCATGGGTTGCTCTTCTTGGGTTCCCATGAGGGAATGCCAGAGGTGACATTTCCACTTCCCAGGGGTATCGTGGTCCTGGGTGCCTTTGCAGGATCCAGCTGTGCTGAAGCTGTTGAGCAGACATCATAGCCATGAGTGGCAGTTTCCCCCCAGGTCCTACTTTGTGCCAGCAGAGCCTGCTGCCTCATATGCAGGTGGTCTGGGATGGGTTTTTGGGATTCCTCAGTGAGAAGGAGGGTGAGCATCCCTACAAGATGGGTTGAGCATCCCTTTTCTTGTTCCTCCCAGCCAGGAGCAGGCTGCAGAGCTGCATGGCAAAGCAGTGCTGCTGTGCGGATGGGGTCAGCAGGGATCTGCAGTCCTAAAAAGGACCTATCTCAGGTGGCTTTGTGCAGCTGCTTCTGCCATGGAGTCCCTGAAAGAAAGGTCCCACCTCTGCAGTGTGATCAGACCAGAGAAAAAGGGTTTGGACACCAGCAGCTTACACTGAGTCTGCTGGTTTAGTACAGTACCATGCGTGGGGCTATTGCGATACCTCTGCAGTGCCTGCTCTGAGGGACCTGTGTGGTATTGGCCAGTACCTCTCTAAGTCACTCCGTGAAATGATGATTCTTCCTTACATTCCTTAGGAGCAGAAGGGAACTGCTGAAGTTCCTCTGAGCACTACACTCTTGCTGGTTCGATCCAGTGCATCCTGTGGCTGAGTCAGGCTGCAGTTTCCTTCTCCTTTCAGGCTTGCAGGAAGCAGAGCACACTGCTGACACAGAGTTTTAAAGTATAAATAAGGAAGTTCAGTCACAGTAGTGGTCACCAGGACAGGCCATGGAAACTGGGATGCACTCCATTGAATTGTGAGATTGTATTTCTTGGGTGGAAAAGTCTCCTTACTGTGCCAGCCTGCCTGGAGACCACATATGCACAGCATTAACTCTCTTTCTGTCACACACCTGCTGGCCCTTCAGATTTTTACTGGCTGCTGGTGGGATTGCAGGTGTTTGTTCACTGCTCAAAGGGTGAATGTTTCTCCACACTTCTCACCTCAGCTACTGGGACAATCCTTGTGATACACCTTGCACACCATTAACAGAGTAATAATCTGGAGCCCTCACTAGAAAAAATATATAGAGGTGCTAGAGTGGGTCCAGAGAAGGGTGATGAAGCTGGTGAAGGGTTTGGAGAGCAAGGTTTGTGAGGAGCATCTGAGGGAACTGGAGTTGTCTAGCTTGGAGAAAAGGAGGTAGAGGGGAGAACTTCCCTACAACTCCCTGAAAGGAGGCTGGATCAAGGTGAATGTCAGCCTCTTCTCTGTAGTAACAGGTGATAGGATGAGGGGAAATGGCCTCAAGTTGCACCAGAGGAGATTTAGCACAGTAGGTGTTAACACAGTTTGTGAAAATGAGTTTATTGGTCTTTCCAGAACAGAGAACTAGTAGGTAACTAGTGTTAAAGCATATTTTTATTGTTAAAGCACAGGTTTTACATTTAGGCTTCAGAAAATCAATTGTATTACTAACAATTTCCTCTTGGGTTTTTGGGTTTTGGGGGGTTGGGTTTTTTTTAGGTTTTTTTTTTTTTTTTGGGGGGGGGTGGTGGGGGTTTTTTTGGTNTTTGGGGGTTGGTGGGGTTTTTTTGGTTGGTTGGTTGGTTGGTTGGTTTGTTTTTAGAAGTTTGACTGGGATATGATTTCCAGAAGTGCTGTGCACCTACAGGTGTGGCTGAAGTTAGTAGAAGATATGCTTGGGGCATCCAATGTGCAGGTTAAGGCTTCAAATCAGAAGTCAGGTTTACTGTGTCTTAACAGGCACCTGGAATCAGTGAATGTCATCATAGAATCAACCAGGTTGGAAGAGACCTCCAAGCTTATCCAGCCCTACCCAATCAACCAGACCATGGCACTAAGTGCCCCATCCAGGCTTTGCTTGAACACCTCCAGGGATGGCAACTCCACCATCTCCCTGGGCAGCCCATTCCAATGCCAGTCACTCTCTATGGCAAGAAGTTTCTCCTAGCATCCAGCCTAGACCTCCCCTGGCCCAGCTTGAGGTTGTGTCCCCTCATTCTGTTGTTGGTTGCCTGGGAGAAGAGACTGATCCCCACCTGGCTGCAACCTCTCTTCAGGTAGTTGTAGGCAGCAATGAGGTCTTGAAGATCTATGATTCTGTCTCATGTCTAGAGTGATGATGATGATGATGATGATGTTATCCCTTCATGCTGCAGGATGTTTTAAGACAGGGAGTATTGTCTTTGTTTTCCATCAAGAGATGCTGCATGTTCTCTCTACAGATATCCTACAGAGAGATTAAGGGAGGAAAGTTTATTGCCTCTTTACTCAGAAGAAGGAAAAAACAAGTTTGCTGTGGGAGAGACTCCAGTGGTTTATGCCATACCCAGGACCATTCTTTAAGTCTCAACCAGACTCTGATCCAGTTAAACACATTTTTGGAGAGGACTTGACCAAGTCTTGCTATTGGTTTCTTCCCGGTGTTGTGCTGGTGTTTGGGTGTTCATGCTTCATACATCACTGCTTTATCCCCCAGCCAAAGCCCTGTTGCCATTAGTACATCCACAAAGCTCTGCCTCATTACTTATGGACAAGACTCTACCCTTTGCTTCCAAAAACAGTTGCCACGCTCAAGTACTTTTTCCCCTTGCTGCTCAGAGAAGTTTCTCTCTGATGCTAGGGCACAGCAATAAAATATTTCTCCAGTGCTATGCTCTCAGTTGAAGCCAGCCAGACTTCTTCATCCATTTCGTTAGCCTCTGTGTACAGAAGTGTCATGTTAGGAACAGCTTCTTTAATCACAGAATCACAGAATTAACCAGGTTGGAAAAGACCTCTAAGATCATGGAGTCCAACCTATCACCTAACACCTTCTAATTAACTAAACCATGGCACTAAGTGCCTCATCCAGCCTCTTCTTAAACACCTCCACAGACAGTGACTCCACCACCTCCCCAGGCAGCCCATTCCAATAACCCTTTCTCTTCAAACATATTCCCACTGCTTCTTTCCCAGTGGAGATTTTATAGGCACATTTTCCCATGTGTTTTATTTCAGTTGTTTTGGTAACAGGGTTACAGCCTGCCCTAAAGTGCGACTCTTGTCAGGATGATGTGGAAGGCATTTGAGATTTACTTATAAATATGATGCAGTAAAAAACATTGGATGATTAATTTGAGAACCATTTCAAGGCTTGGTAGTGTTTGTAAAAGTCTTAGGGGTATTAAAAAGAAATTGATTGGTACTGTTGTGGAAGGCATCATCTGAGGTACTAACTCCATAGGCTCCTCCTCTTAGGCTATAAGCAGCAAAGTGATGCTGTGGCAAGGCTGCAGCAGGAGGGAGCAATAAACTCTACAATGGTAAAATGCATTCTTGAGTAGACAAAGAAAAATAGAAGGTTCTTAGGGTTCTTGAAATATCTCTCTCCCTGTCATAAATCAAATGTGATGAAGAGTGCTCTGGTTGTTCTGACACTGAAAACAAGATGGGAACGGCACTGCTTGTGCTGGCAGTTTGCTGGGGTTTCATGCTGAGCAGAACCTATTTTGATAAAGGTCCCATTCCAATACCTCTAATGACCCTGGATATATTTTCTTCTTGGGTGCTCAGAGCTCCAAGAGGTGGAGATTTCTGGTTTCTTTAGAAGCAAAATGCTTCTAGATACATCTGACTGGGAACAGTGTTTGTTCAACAGAAGTGAGCCCCAGACTCAGGTAAGATTCATTCCACAGATAAATCTGAGATACTTGCCCAGATCTGGGAGCATGCCTGTCACCAGCAACTTCATGTTTTGGCACAGCTGCATCTTCAGGAAATGAAGAGTTCTGAAATAAGGTGTATTTGACAGTGGTGAGAATGTGAAATGAATAGTGAAATCCAGTCCAAGTTTTGCTGTATATTTACTGTCAAAACAAGGTTTTAGACAGAGTCTCATTGTCTGCTGTACAATTTCTGCTAGCTAAAGATGGGATAATAACTGAAAAAAATTCACAGCATTTCATTAGATGAAGAAATCAACAATTATTCATTTCTCCTCACAGCATCTGCCACCAGGAACGAAAGACACAAGCAAAACAAGACTCGTTTCTTGTGCTAAATACCCAGCTTTATAGCTGGGCAAATAGGTTCCACATTAGTCAGTAGACCTGTAGCAGCTTTTTTTTTTCTTCCCCTCTGATTCCTGTGGCTGACATAAGGGTGAAGGAAACTACCAACAGCTGCACAGTTCTGTGCAGTGCTTTAATTGTGTGTGGAGCAGGGCTGAGTATGCTGAATTAGTTCACGGAGAGCTGATAATAAATGAGGGAAGGGAGCCTGACTCCCAGCTGAATAGTTTATGGCTGTGGCCTGTGTTGTTAATCCACAAGAAGAGGAGATTGCTGGCTTTAGTTACACTTTGAGTAGATGAATTACACACTTGGTGGCTGCTCTCGTTTGACGTGCAAGCATCGGTACTTCTCTGTTTACTCTCCAGTGTGTGCAAGAGCAGAGAGCCACCTGAAGATCCAGAAGGAGGAAAACCTGCCTTCTTAAGACAAGATTTATATGCCTTCAGTGCTGATAGCTTTTTGCTGTGTAATGTTTTATTGTATTCTTATTTTTCTGCTGGTTTCCCAGATGCAAATTGCTAATGGACCTTTTAGTCCAGTCATGGGGTTCTGCAGCTTTTCCAGCTCCCTGAGCTTGGAGGAAATCTTAGCCTCTGTGGCAAGCAGAAGCAATTTTAGGAGTCCCATGGAACACTGCCCATGTCCTAGGGACATTGAACCACAGTGTTGGATGTGGCCTCCTTGGGAGGGAGCACAGTGGTAAGCAGAAGAGAGACCTCCATGAATGCAAAAAAACTCACCAGTTACACCATCTCATTTCTCATCTAGTGAAAGAAAACTTAGAGGGGGTCTAATCAATGTTTGTAAATATCTGAGGACTGGGAGTCAGGAGGCAAGGGACACTCTGCTCACTGGTGCCTTGGCATAGGACAAGGGCAATGGATATAAACCACAGCACAGGAAGTTCCACCTCAACATGAGAAAGAACTTCTTGCCTGTAAGGGTCCCAGAGCACTGGCACAGGCTGCCCAGAGAGGCTGTGGAATCTCCTTCTCTGGAGACTTTCCAACCCTGTTTGGATGTGTTCCTGTGTAACCTGCACTTGATTCTATGGTCCTGGATCTGGCAGGGGGGTTGGACTCACTGATCTATGGAGGTGCCTTCCAACCCCTAACATCCTGTGATCCTATAATCCTGTGAAGCCCAACCTTCTGCATTCAGTTGTCCTGGGTCTGGCAGGGGGCTTGGACTCAATGATCTATGGAGGTTCCTTCCAACCACCAGCATCCTGTAATCATCTTGAGTGGGTCATTGCAACTAGAACTTGCTTTGAGCCCATGTCTATGCACTTACCTACACATGGTAGATGTTTTTGTACATGCACTTTTCACTCACTGTTGGGCACTGCAATCCCTCCCAAGGCTCTTGAAAGAGCATCAAAGAGAGTATCAAATTGTTAGAAACCCATCCTCTGACCTGTTTCTTTTAGAATATTTATTAGTGCGCAACTACGGAGTTACTCAAAGTGTTAGGAGTAGCAGCAGCAAACTCTCACTAGTGTGCACTCTTACTTTCATGTAAAGCACCAGACTAATTATCTGTTTTCATCCCAGTTTGATTGCAATTATGCTCAAATATAAACATCACTTAATGAACTTTACAACAAGTTAAGGGCTGTACTACTATTATGGAGGGCAGTTCCACATCTACGTGGCGATGTTCTTCCTGCCTTAGCATAATTGAATTTAAAGCAGTATTGGCTAGAGAAAGAGTTTGGTTTATTGCACCTCTCAAACAAATGTGTGTCAGGGAATATAAGTGAGTGGAAAAAGTCTGTCTGGAAGCAGGCAGTGTGCTGTGGTGTATTGTGTTTCGCTGACATGAGAGGAATGCAGCAGTGAGGTCTACAGTTGCCTGCTGTGGGCACTGTTACTGGGGCTGAAAAGCAGCTTGGGATGTGCCTTTTGCTTCATTAAGCAATGCCTGTGGCATTGAAGTACTATAAAACGTGGTGCAAGTATTAGAGTGGGTGTGTTGTTTGTCAGGGTTGCCAGTCTCCAACATCTAAATTCACAAGTCAGATGTACATCCCAACGTAAAATCTGTCTAGAAGTTAGGTGTGTGGCTTCTTAAAGTCTTTATTACCTTTTTACTTCTGAAGATTCATTTATTTTTAAGTGAAAGCTGAGATCTTCACTGGAAGTTGAGATCCTCACCTAACTTTAGGAAAAACACACACACACAAAAAAACTTGCAAAAAGGTCATTAAAACTCTCAAGAGTGAGCCAAGCATCTTCTGTAGCTGTGTGGTTGTATAAACTTTGTTGTCTTAAACAGGACCTGAAAACCAAGGCTGCAAAATGCAGGCTAAGCTCCTGGCACTTGCAGCTCAGCTGAGGTTTGCTTGCCTTTAGCAAATGTCACTAACTCTGCTGGCTCATGTTATTGAGCAGCTGGCAGGAAAAAAACCCACACTATCAGAGTCTAGAAAGCCTGTGTTGTGTGTGGGAGCCACGGTGAGGCAGTTTGTAGACCTTACAGCCAGAGCTGCCTACAGCTGATCTGTAACTGCTGCAGGCTCCCAGAGTTTCATCCTGTGCATGCTATGGCCAGCAGTGGAACTCCTGTTTGCAAGCAGGTAATGCTGAGGCATGTGATCATTTGCTTGTGGGGTCTGCATCTTCCAAAGAAATACCAGTGCTGAGCCCTTTCCTGAAAGGGAAGGTGTAAGGGATAGTTGTGTTAAGAAGCACATGGAACTCTTGGAGTGAGTCCAGAGGGAGGGCCATGAAGATGCTCAGAGGGCTGCAGCAGCTCTGCTATGAGGACAGGCTACAAGAGTTGGGGCTCTGCAGCCTGGAGGAGAGAAGGTTTCTAGAAGACCTTATAGTAGCCTTCCAGTACCTGAAGGGGACCTATAGGAAGGCTGGGGAGGGACTATTTACAAGGTCTTGTAGTGACAGTATGAGGAGTAATGGGTTTAAACTGGCAGAGGGGAGATTTAAACTGGATGTTAGGAGGAAGTTCTTTACAGTGAGGGTGGCAAGACACTGGCACAGGTTGCCCAAGGAGGTTGTGGCTGCTTCCTCCCTGGAGGTGTTCAAGGCCAGATTGGATGAGGCCTTGAGTAACCTGTGCTAGTGGGAGGTGTCCCTGCCTATGGCAGGGTGCTGGAACTAAATGATCTTTGAGGTGCTTTCCAACCTTACCATTCTATGATTCTGAGGTGAAGCAGCAGACTTTAGCTGTAGGATTTGGAATCACTGCACTGTTAGCCAGCCAGGAAGGTTGAGCAGTCACATTTCCAGGTGCCTTCACAGCCTTGGAAAAGCACTGCCATAGGCATGGGCATCTTTGAGATCCTCTGTTCATTGTTCCTGCTGACTGGTATTTCATTCCCAAAGAAGACAAGCAACAAAGCCCATGCTTTGCAAAGGCTGAGATCCAAGAATCTGGATAATTGCATGGGATTTCTAATGTAAAACAAAGTTTTCTGGTTTGGACAGCGAGTGCTCCTGTGCAGCAGTTAGGTAGGTGAGCTGTAAATCTGCTTCTGCTCTGTCTGCCTGTCTTGAACTCGCATCTTTAATTGCTGTGGAACCCCTAAGAGAAATAACAATTCTTGAAATACCATTTCAGCACCATAAGCACCTCTCATTTGATGCTCTGACATTTGGTGCTAGCAGCTCAGCCTCTTCAGCATGTGTGTGGCTGTCACCGTTCAGCCAAGTCCTCCTTCCCTGCACTGCTAGTTCAGATGACAGTCTCCTTTCTCTCAAGAGTGCTCCAAGGGGCTGCTTCACATGCCTAAGCATCTGTCATGCAAACAGGAAATATTTAAAGCATCATTTTCAATGGTGTTCTTTTGGTTTTATTTTTTGAGAATCCTGTTAGTTTCAGAGGAATGATAAAACAGTCCGGTGGTCTGGAACCACATCCTTCTGGCTCAGGGAGCTGTCACCACTCCAGATGATGGTTTAGGACTTGGAGGTGGATGTGATGCATGTCTGTACTCTTTAGATCTAGCAGTTCACTGTAATTGAAGCCCACTGAAACCTGCAGGAGATACCATTCCATTCATAAGTACTTCCTCACCTCCCATGGAAACATCTCTAAGTCAGAAGCGATGCCTTGCAATGTTCACTGTCACGTTGACAGGAACAAAATGCACAGATGTAAAGAGGCTGCGTGCATTAATTATTTATCTCACAATCAAGAAAGCATAAAAATAATCCAGGGTGAGATTTGTGAAGGGTTGCAAAGGAAAACACTGGCTCTTGGAGGTTGAATAACGCAGACCCCACTCAAGCTTTCTTCACAGAACATGAAGTCTAATCCCAGCACTAACTAAATATCTGTGGGGTTGTTTTTTTCTCTCTCTGAAACAGATTTAAAAATCATGCAGCTCTTGAGAGGAGACTAATTGTGCTCACTTAGCTTCAAGTGAATAATTAAACTGTTGAGGAGTTATTATTTTCCTGGCTCCACTGTAATGTTTCTTACTTATTAATTCAACTTTTAGACATTTCAGCATCAATCAAGCTTTGCTTCTGTTGTCCAAAAAAGAAAAAAAAACACCAAAATACTTAAAGGAAAAGCTGCCACATATCTCAGTACTTTGTATTGCTGCTCAATGCTTTGTATTGCTGCTGTATAAATACCATCATTGTAATTAAACCACTCGAAATTATGAACCATCAACTGTTTCTCTGAGGGAGTCAGCCACCTGTGGGAGCTTTGTGCCTTTGAAAGTCTCCCCAGAGGTCCTGTGTGCTGATCATTCTCAAAAGAAAAATAGCTTTCAGTTCTTTAACTTCTTTGTTGGCTCCATCTGCTGCTAAATACGCAGGTAGTAATGCTCTGAGATCACAACCAAGTTGCTCCTCCTGTGCTTGCAGTTTTGATGGGATTTGCTGTTGGGCAACAGGCAGCATCAGTCTCTTACTGTATTTGGGAACATGGTGCGTTAAGGTAGGTCCCTTCAGCCTGGATAAGAACCTGCAAGGACTTTCAAAATCAGAGGAAAGGGTGAAAAGAGACTGGGAAATGTTGAGAGGAGGCACCTGAGAAAGCATGTAACTTGGTCCTGAGTACTGGGGCAGAACTAATGACACCCGTGTTGCTCCTTCCAGACTTTAGCCTAGCACCCTCTTGAAAGTCTCCACCTAGAGAGATTCTGTCACCTAGGAGGGTTGAGTAGGATGTGTTTCCTGTTAGAAATGCCTTCCTGATGGCCACCTTGCTCCACTAAGGCCCTGTGACTTCGTCTTTGTGGGGAGAGCAGGATGATGTCAGATTGAGGAAGCGAAAGGACATGGGGAGTGCTCAGGTGGTGGGAGGGAGGTTGTGGAGATGAAAGGCCTGGCTGGAGAGCACTGGGAGGACTAGGAGGAGACAAAATTGTTACCCACCCAGGTTCCTTGTCAGCATGCTTCTCCCTAACAACAGCTTGAACTTCTTGGTGCTTTCTTACATGCTTTAGGCAGATATTGAGTAAGAACCCAGTTTGGAACCTCAGCAGAACCTCTGTGTTCTTAGTAAGGCATTGAGAGAAAGATGTGAGCACAATGTCCCTTTCCTGTCTTCTCTGCCCTCACAGATGAACAGGAGCCAGCAGTCAGCAGCGACTCAGACATTTCATTGATTATGGCAATGGAGGTTGGACTGTCCGACGTGGAGCTCTCCACTGACCAAGACTGCGAAGAGGCCAAGTCTTGAAAACAGAGATCCAACACTAACTACAGGGGAGGGTCACAGGGAGGGGCCGAGTCAGCTTTCTAGGATTTGGACCAGTCATGCACACGCCTCCAGAGCACTGTCACTCCTGCACACTCCATTCTGAGACGGTCACGAGAAGCAATAGCAACAGTTGTGTCTGCCTGGATGTGGTTCCAGCATCTACATTTGTTCATTTTGTTCACATGGGAGGTGAGCACTTCCAGTTTACCCACCTGCTTGAGGGCAGTCCTGTAACTCTTCAGTGGCTCATAAACACGCAACTGAAATGACAGCTTGAGTGTTTTCTACACTTGGTCGAGATGGGGTTTGGGTCTTTGTTTTGGTTTTATCGTCGTTGTTTGTTTTTTTTCCAAGACATGTGTCTGTTATGTTTGTTTATAGTTTGTTATGGATGCACACTCTGGTTTTGTTGACTGACCCCAACTTTTTCAAGAGTTCAGGCCAGCAATCTGAGTTCCTGTTCACTGGCCACTTCATGATCTGCCTCCAGGATTTGTCGTGGCCTTGTTGTAACTGCATGAAGTAGATGTGGCTTCAAAAGGATGGTGCACCAGCACCCTGCAGTAATGTGAATGAAGCCTGCTTTTGTGAAGTGGGAGCCTTGGAAATAGTATCTTCTGAAGGCCTTTATTTGAAAGAGAGCTCTGAATTAGCAGAGCTTGCTGGGATTTGAGTAGAAACTCTATTATGTTGGGTTCTGTTCCAGACAAGTATAATACAGTGTGAAGGAAAGACAGAAAAGCTTAAAGCTTAGCTCCATCCTTGTAGTCCTTTGCTGTATTTTATGCTGTTAGCAGGTGTCAGTACATTGATGGCCTTCCTTCAAGTCACAATTCAGTAGCTGGAAAAGAAGATCTAGCATAACATTAGGTCTCTTCTTAATTTTACAGACCAAAACCTGATGGGGAGGGTAAAGAAGTGTCTGAGAGGCTTTCCAGAGGCAGCTTGTTGACAGCTGTGTATTAATGATGGCAAGAATATTCTTAGAGTCTGGAGATGCTGATACCAGTGTCAGAGGTTGCTGAAGAAAAGCAGGAGGCAGGTGGTGAAAATGTTTACCTCCAGGTTTGTTTGGGCTGGGGTTTTTTTAGTGAATTTCACTTCCACCAGTGTTTTGAGGCTTGCTGATTAACAAACACAAGAGTTCAGGTGGTTCTTTGCCCTCCAGAGTCCCCGTCAACATTGCAGCAAGCATAATGGAACACTTTGGTTTGTACATAGACACATACAGCAAAATATTTGGGGTAGAGGGGAAAGAGTTTGGAAACAAACAGAACTAATGTAAATCAAAGCATCTAAATAACTGTGACCTGTGGTGATGACTTAGATCATCCTGAGCTCTGCTTTGCAGAGAAAAGCTTACACTTCTCCAGTGTTCAGTTTCCTTTTTTCAGGCAAAATACTCAGCTGTGAAAAAGCATTTTTAGCTTACTGTTATACAAGAGTAAATGGTTTCTGTTGACAGTCAGATGATATGAATCACATTACTGGCTCCTGAGTAAGTCCGCAGAAGCAACAATTCATCTTACATCAAAATTTCACAGAGAGGTCAAACATTTTGACTCGATGGTGTCATGGCAGCATCTCAAAAGGCAGCTATTAGGGTTCTTGCTGCATTTAATCTCCTCGTGGATCTACCAATTAGATGTGGAAGTCAGTTCCCAACCAAAATTGGCATTGTCAGATTTTATTCAGGAACAAATCTGTTTAGAGCTATCCCTAAAACTTTGGCCAGCTTGCTTCTTGAGCACAGGAAGGAGGAAAAAAATCATACTCCATGCTTTTTTGCTCCAGTCAGAACTCAGTTCATTTTATGGCTTCTTTATTTTTTTTTCCCCTGTTTGTTTGGATGTTCTCAATCCCTGATTTGCAGGGCAGCTTTGAAGTAAAGGAGCACAGCCTAAGCATCCTTCAAAACAACGATCCGGAAAAGAGCCGTTACAATTTCATAAGCCACTTGAAAGGACATTCTCTTGTTAATTAAAGACATGCAGGCAGCTGCAGATCTGCTTGAGTTGAAAAAGAAAGTCAGAGATTGTTCCATAGGGCACAGCCAGGTCAGTCTTACCAATATTTGTGCTTCTGTAATCATATTTTCCTTAGTCTTTAGTGTCTTCTCTACTCCTTGCTGCTAAGGGAAATACCCACAGTATCAGGGGAAGCGATGCTGAAATTCCTCCCTACACAAGGAGTTTGCACAAGGTACCACATCAGCTCCACATAAGCTCTGGAAAGATTGCTGAAATGGGATTTAAGTGGTGCTTACACCAAATAGTGAAACTCATCTCCAATGACTGCAGGGGAGAGAGCAAAGCTGGTTCTGCACAGCCAGATCTCCCTGTGGAGAGAACACACTGGTACAATTTCTTTTCTAGTGCCGCAGCCTGGGTGCTACATGTCACAGGAACATCACAAACACCATGTCCGACTTGTCACTCATCATTTTATCTCTGCCCACTGCAGACTGCCTCCCAGACATAAAACCCTTGGCTGAACTGTTTGGGTTTCAGAGGAGCTGTCATGAAGTCTCCATTTAATTTCACCACCTTAACTAAGTTAATCAGGTTGACCAGTTAACTGTTGCCACAGTGGAGTCACCACAGCACAGCAGAGCAAGCAAGGTCTGTGCAAAAACAAAGCAGGAAGTACACTTGCAGCTGGTACTCAGCTGGGTCCTTTGCCCAGAAAAATCCTTGAAGGGAACTGTGTTCAGGGAGGTATCACAAAAGATGGCAACTGCACCCCTGCCCATATGTCTAGGACAGGCTGAGAGAGTTGGGGCTCTGCAGCCTGGAGAACAGAAGGCTTCCAGGAGACCTTGTAGTAGCCTTCCAGTATCTGAAAGGGGGCTATAGGAAGGCTGGGGAGGGACTATTGACAAGTTCTTGCAATGACAGGACAAGGGGTAATGGGTTTGAACTGGCAGAGGGGAGATTGAAACTGGATGTTAGGAGGAAGTTCTTTCCAGTGAGGGTGGTGAGACACTGGCACAGGTTGCCCAAGGAGGTTGTGGCTGCTCCTTGCCTGGAGGTGTCCAAGGCCAGGTTGGACGAGGCCTTGAGTGAGCTGTGCTAGTGGGAGGTGTCCCTGCCTATGGCAGGGGGTTGGAACTAGATGAACTTTGAGATCCTTTCCAACCTTACCATTCTACGATTCTATGGTTTTGGAGAGGGCTTGCACTGCACATGCTCTTTTATGTGGTCTCTGGGAGTCCATAGGTGGCCACAGGAAGAGGCAGGGTGCTAGCCTGGGGGAGATGCTTTTTACACATCTCCCTGCTGTGGTCTTTCTAAAGAGGCATCCTAGCAAATCTGGGTCAGGAGTCTTCCTGCTTTTGTTTTCCCAGTTCCACCTGCAGTTTCACTCAGGAAAGATGTTTTTCCATCCCTGTCCTCAGGTGTTCCACAGCTGTGAACAGTGTGAAGTGATAATGAGTGCTAAGCCAGTTTGCACATCACTGAAGCCAGAACTTAGGGAAGCACTTAAGCAAATGTTTTATTCCGTCCTTCTTCAGAAAAGCACTTAGGACTCATTTTGAACTGGCACCAAAAATCGCATTATTTTCAACATGTCTGCTATGAGCATAATTAAGCCCCTGTGTCAAACAGGAATGTTTTCTTAAAGCAGGACCTGGCTGACAATATTCTTTGTCTGTCTAACTCATTAAATAAATGCCTTGGGAATTTGAGGTGCTTCATAAATACTAAGAACCCCCAGGTGTATGCTTGTGACATGTATGAAAGCCTTAATTCTGCAGATCTGTCTGCCCATGCACACTTTTGCTTATGTGAGTCACTCCAATGAGTGAGGTTAAACCTCCCAGTTTGCAGCTTTTGGCAAGATGAGTCCCATCCTGAGCACTGTGCCAGTCCTCGGTACTACTGTCTGCTAAGCTTGAGTTCTGGAATGAAATATGTGGGATTCAGATGCCAGGGGCACAGCACTGGCTGTTCAGAAGGGAAAAGCAGCCTGTAGGGAGCAGCCAGCAAAAACCAAACTCCTCTGGTGCCCTCTGACGAACAAGTGCTCACACACAGCATTGCACAGGCTCACACAGTGGCTGCCACCCGCAGCACCTGCGCAGGGACAGTGGCCGCAGGATGGTGCAGCTGTGAGAAAGGCACCCCCGGCAGCGAGCTGCTCTGGTGTCTCTCCAAGCTCTGCCTGTCCTGTCATCTCAGGCTTTTTCTCTTCCCATAGTGAGTAGTAGATGGGGGAAGTGTTCACCTTGCTGAGGCTCGTCCTCACTCAGACTGTGCTGCAGGACGAAGCTTGGCCAGACAGAGCCTGGCCTCTGAGTGTCCTTTGGCTCTCAGAGATTTCACTCAGCTGCCTTCCCAATGGTCTGGTCAGCAGGCAGGACACACCAGAAGTTACACGGGCAGAATTTTGCACTCACAGGCAACCTAACGTGTGCATGCAGCTGTGCAGGGCATCAGCTCTGCATCCATTTCCCACAGCTGACCCGTTCCGGTGGACCCCCACATCTGGCACTTGCAGAGGTTGGGGGAATCTCTTATTTTCTGACTGCTGTAGAGCCTCCAAAGGAGCAGGATCAGAAGAATCGTAGCACTGCAGCTGACCCTTCAGGCACTGCATGGGATTCAATTGCCTTTTTGCATAGAAAAGTACATTGGTTTGGCTATGGAGACTGCATCGTAGTGAAAACAGAAGCAGCTGCTATTTTTAGAGGGTTTTATATGAGGGACTGTGTGGCACCAAAGAAAAAGGCTTTACAGGGACAGCTCAAAAGCAAACCTTATTGAACTCTCATATGATGAGAGGTCCCTCAGATCTCATTGCTTTAATGACCCCTGGATCAGATCCAGAGGAAGTCACTGGGAGAAGGGGGAGTGCTTCACCTCTTGCTGAAAGACTCGTTTGGGACACCACCTTATTTTAGTAACAAAATTAAACTGAGCACCAGAGATGGGTCCAGCTCTGAATGAAATCCTCCTCCAAGAACATGCACTTTGTGATTCAAACCTGTTAACCCCCACCCCCTCTGCCCTCCTGCTAAATACAAATGAGTGCTTGCCCAATGTGGAAGATGTCTGGCTCAGAAGATGCTGCCTACAGACAGGTAGCCCTGGCAAGTATCTGCAGATCAGCTCACACTTCAATGCACTTTTAGGCACCAGTACAACACAGTTATGAGTGGTTTATTTGCTCTTCCCCCTAAACCCAGAGAGCAGCCATCATAGACATTTTCCCATGGGTTTTGCCTTACAGTTTTCTTCCTTTGACTATATGCCACAGCCTTTTGAGTAGAATATGTGATTAAAAGGCAAAGATTGGGGCACAAGGCTTTGTATATAAATCTCTGGACTGCAAGTCCTTGATGTGACAAGGGGTTTGTACTGAAGTGATAACAGAGGTTATGCATAAGAGCCAGCTGGGGATCTCCCAGGCTTTGCTCATAAGAGGCTTGTTCCTTCATGGTCTCTGTCTTTAAAAAAGCTCCTGACTAAGCATCTAGTTAGAAGTAAGGCAGGGATAGGAACTTTAGGCAGTGCAAACCAAGAAAAGTGGTAGTTATTTCTGGATTTCTATTTGCTAGCAATAACAGATTTTGTTTAACCATTTGTTGTGGATCCCTGTCGTAGGGCCAGAGTTACCAGCCTGCTAGGAATAGAGGCCAGGACAAGCTGACTCCCTAAACAGAAGAGGGAAGAGTCGGTTTGCTGTTGGGATGCACCATTTTACAGGACTGAAAGTACAGAGAAAATCAGCCCCTCTCACAAACCTTTGCAGGAGAAGGAGATTGTGGAATCAGACTAAAGTTGTGCTGCTTCCTTACTTGCATTTTGTGCTCTCTGTATCAGGCTGGACTGCTCTGGGTGAGCACTGGGAACAGAAGCCAGCCGAGGTTCATTGCAAGGGCTGACAAGCAGATAAGCCCAGGGGTTTCAGCAGTCCCTGAGCTTCATACCCAGTACTGACCAAGAGTGGTGCTTCACGGAAGAACACTGAGCTCTGGCTCATTTGTCCCATAGATGCAAAGCGTGTGAGTGAGTGCAAGAGGCAGCCAACGCGGCAGGAGTGCCATGGCATGGTTAACAAACAATGTCCTCAAGTGTTTTAGGGGCCAGGGGAAAGGAGAGGTGGTGTTCTCACAGAGCTAGGGACAATTGATCCAACACAAGCACTTCTGTTATTTTATCAAGCTGTTACCTGAACTAATTGATAGTTTCTCAGTTGAAAGAGGGACGCCAGATGGACTTTTTAGTCTGGATTTGTTTGTGTAGCAGATGGCAGCTGCGGGCTGGGCTGGCGAGTGAGGGAGAAGGTTGTCCTGTGCCACGCAGCTTCCCCCACCGGGCTGGAAACCTGTTCAGCTCCCTTTCTCTTCTTTGGCACTTCTTTTCCAAGGGAAAATAAAGAAAACAACCGAGCAGAGGCTACACTTCAGAGGCAGAAACAGAGAAGAACAATGAATGAAAGATGTGGATTTCGAATGAAAAGCCATCTGAAATGAATCTTGTCTCAACTATTTCAATTGTGAATCAGTGGAATTTATTTCTTTCTGGAGTGAATGAGGCAGGGGGGGGTGGTGAAGGGGAGAGAAAACAGAAGAAACAGCATTTCCCCTTTCTTGTTTGTTTCCTGATTCTTCAGGCCTGTGTGGTGATTATAACAAGATCAAGATGCTTGTTCGCTCTGAATGTATACAGTTATTTCAGATCTCAAGTAGCTCTATGTTTTGTGTCTGTGTGTGTATGTAATACCATCCTTCTCTTTTCATGTTAGGAACCTGAAATGACTGTACCATTTTATAATTAGAAATGTAAAGAGGGGGACAGTGGGTGGGAGGGCCTGTTATTTTTATAGCAAGATGTTCCTTGTATCTAGTGAACATTTTAAATGGTTTTGTACTTGTCAAAAAAACAACAAAAAAAAAAAACACCCCACCACCAAAACATTCCATCCATTTCCAGAAAAATAATTATTTTTATTTAGTGTAGTCTATAAGCAAAAAAAAAAAAAAAAAAAAGGGG
>VWZE01016980.1:348189-358910 GCA_013396675.1 Eubucco bourcierii
TGAAGTGTGGGGGGGTGGTTCCCTGTGTTTGGGGTGTACATGAAGGAGCTTAAAGGGTAGTGGGTGTTTTTTGTTTGTTTTTCCCCACAGTAAAGCTTTGCTCTTTGCCTGTGGAGAGTCTATAACCTTTCTGCAGTTTGTAGCTAGAGTAACTGAGGGCCAGCAGCCACCTGCCTCTCCAGTGATGGTTGTCATCCATCTGCTTGCTTGCACATTCAGAGCACCACAACCCCAGGTTCCTGGGCAGTGTGATGCTGAGGAAGCTTGCCCTGCAGGGGTGTACAAAACTCATGTTGTGTGTTAGCAAAGGAAGCTGCTCACTGGGTGTGGAGGGCTGTGCATTTTGCAGCCTGTCTTTTGGAGCTGCCGTGGGCAGGGAAGCTGTGGCTGCCTGCCCAGCTGGGCTAGTGGGAGGAGCTGGGAATTGCACCGGGGTTTGTGTTAGCTGATGTTCTGTCCTGTGTTTGCAGTGCTTCGGGCACTCCTAGCCGGTCTTCAGAAAAATGATTTCTGCCAAAGGAAGCACCCAGAGAGTCATAAATTTTATAGTGTACCAAGCACTTTCCACCCCCCATTAAAGATGGATGTCAAAACGTGTGTTACTGTGTTAGTATAGCAAGCTTGAGGGATGTGTAAAATACCACTGCAGAAAACCATCCTGTAGTTATTTACCCCTGCCTGACACAAAGGCATGAAAGAACTGAAACCTAAAAGCAATGAAAGGAATAATGCAGCATCCTATTGATCTGTGGCATTTTGCTGCTGCTTAAGACAGTGGTGCCATGAGGAACATTTGTAAGCTGTACTAGCTAGAATTAAAGTAATTGCAGGATGGAAGCAAACCAGAACACAAGCTCCTGAGGCTTAAAGCTTTCTACTGCTCATTTGTTGGCTGGTGTGGTCCAGGAGAAAGCTTTCTGCCACCCATGTGCATTGCTGCAGTGCCCAGTTATACATGCCATGAATGTTTTATGTCTTGCTCTAGAGTTGCCCGTAAGCTCTCCTCAGGAAAGCTGATGGAAATCGATGGAGTGCTGCTGACTTTGGAGGCTGGCTGCCCCTGCTGGGGGTTCAGCCATCTCCCTCCCAACCCAGCACTGGTAGGGATCTCATGTGTGCAATAAAATCAGAAAACGTCCAAGAAACAGGGTGAGAAATGAAGGAAAACTCTGCCTCTGCTGGCAGTGGGGGACAGCAGGCTGGCATCTCAGAGCAAGAAGAGGGGAGCAGGCACTCAGACCTGGCTAGCAGGAGGGGCAGCATTTTTAACAGCCACTCTCCTGCCCATGCCCCTACCCTCCAATCCATCAGGATGGCTGCAATGGCTTAGCAGCTGCCTATGGTTGTCCCAGGGGGACCCATTTGCAGTCAGAGGGTAATCACTAGGACCCTGGTGCTAAGTAAATGATGGATTTTTAGTTATGATGTGTTACAGAGCTGTAGTTTAAAGTGGGCATTCTCAATTTCAAGCCCTTATTGATACCAACCAACCAGAGCCACTAGATGGGTCTGTGGGTGTTTTCTTCAGGGCAACATTTCACAGGGAAACCAGGTGAGAGCAATGGACTTTCACACAGGTGGGGAAGCGGGGGCTTCATTTCCCCATAGAACTGGCTGTGATAAAAGCCTTCAACATTTCTCTTTCCCTGTTTCCTTGAGGAGTGTGGCCACTGGTGAGGCTCCAGTTTCTTTCTTCCAGCCCAGTAATATGTGATGAAAATGTTCCTCTGAGAACCAGGTAAGAGAATTTCCTTTCCAGTTCCTAATATCCCCTTACATTGCTGTAACATCCTGTTCCATGTTTACTTGCCTTCTGAAGGAGAGCCCTGACAGCAGATGAACAAAAGCCTTTGCCTGCTTTAAGTCCCTTTCCTTCTTGTCTGGTGCTTCAGCACAGCTTTGAATGAGGCTCCAGTATCAGCCCACAGGGACTTTGCAAGCTCTGTAGTGCAGTGTCTGAGTCATACTCTAAAAATAGCCAGGAAAATGTCAGCCCAGCCAAAGTCATTGGCTGGTTAACAATGAAGTTTCATGAATCCAGCTACCTCCAGGTGAGCTCCAGATCTCAACTATAGAGCTGAACTTTTTAAAAAAAGAACAGAAATTTTTAAAAAGAAAGTATGAGTAGGGACTTTAAAGAGGGGGTGGGGGGGAATGATAGAGAGACTGCAGGATCAGCTGTCCCTGGTCCTCACCGGGAAGGTATGGGATTTGCCACAGGGTTTAGGTAGCAAAGGGTAGGAAGAAAGAGAAAGACATTAAGAACCAGACAGGACCAAAGGTGAAGCAAATCTCTGGTGCTTGGAGGCAAGGCAGTACTGTGGCCACAGTCTGCCATGCATGTAGAAAGTGGTCTGAGATGGTATGGGGGCAACCAGAGGCTCTGGGAGCTAGCAGAGGAGCAGTTGTGGTGCCTGTCTGCAGCCCTGGGAGATGGCTGGGCACAGGTGGGTGGGAGGAACTGGGCTTGCCCAAGGGGGCAGCTCTGCTTTACAAAGACAGATCCAGTTGAAGTCTCCCTCCAGCACTGGTGCGCAGTGTTGTGGGGCCAGCTGGCAAACAGCTGGTCTCTAAGCTGGGGTTAGACACAGGAGCTTGGCTAGAGGTGCTGGTGGAGGCAGAATAGAACACCCCAGCACCCAGAATGTGTCTGCTGTGGTGGCTGAGAGCATATCAGAAAGACCATCTGGCAACAGCTCCTGTAAGCACTTGTGAAATAAATAAGATGAAGCTAATAGCTCTGCAAGCTGATGTAGTGCCAGTGCAGGGGCTGCAGTGCTGCAGCAGCACTTTGTGACAACCACGTGTCCCTTGGGCCAGGCACACTGAATGCCTCACAGTCCAAACGCGGTACAGACAGAGGCCCTGGGGAAAGGAGCTGAAACCCCTCATCTGCAGAAGCACAGCAACGAATGGCCAGAGAGCAGTTTGGGCACCAGTGCCTCACAACTGTTGCCAGGTAGCTCTGCTGGCTGAGGTACCTGTTCCTGTTTTAGTGCTGGAAAAGGCTTTGCTTCTGGTTGTGGATGTCTTACATAGAGGTTCAACCAAAGGCTGCTGTCTTTGTGGTGGAAGGTGGAAGAGAAGGCCTGTGAGGATGATGAGGGGAGTGGAGCACTGCCTGGTGAGGGGAAGCTGATGGACCTGGGGCTGCTTAGTCTGGAGAAGAGAAGACTGAGAGGAGATTTAACCAATGTTTATAAATATCTGAGGGCTGGGGGACAGGTTCTGCTCTCTTGCTCCCTGGGATAGGACAAGGAGCAACGGATGGAAGCTGCAGCACAGGAGGTTCCAGCTCAACACAAGGGGGAACTTCTTGACTGTAAGGGTGACAGAGCACTGGAGCAGGCTCCCCAGAGACATTGTGGGGTCGTCGTCTCTGAAGACTTTCAAGGCCTGTCTGGATGTGTTCCTGTGTGACCTGAGCTAGACTGTCTGGTCCTGCTCTGGCAGGGAGGTTGGACTTGATGATCTCTTTGGGTCTCTTCCAAACCCTGACATCCTGTGCTCAGACATAACCCAGTTGTTGGATGCAGCAAAGGCAAAGGTAATGGTGGTGCTGACACTGTCAGGTAACCAATCTGCTTTGTGTGCCAGAGAGACTTAGTTCACTTTGGCAGTCCCATCACACCCCCCCTGTGAGCTCACCACCAGTACAGTGCCAAACTAGTTATATTGGGAGCCAGGACCACAATAACAGAGGCATGAATGGACATACTGCCCTTGTGAACAGTCCATAAGTCATCCAGTCAAGTGAATGTGCTGTCCTACAGCTTCTTTTTCAGGCAGTGAGTACATTAAGTTACAAGAGAATATATCTGCCTAGGGTGAATAGCTAAACCAAATTAGTATTCATGGCAAGGGAGGGCGAGGGGAAGCTTTCAAGCTGATATCTCTGAGGAGCTTTCCTTCAAAAGAGGAAGGAGCTGCACCTCCCTGCCAGACCTCATCACGCTTGATAGGGCCCAGCAGGATGCTTTCTGCAGGAGCACGCTGCAAACAGCTTTCCACCTTAGAAATCATCGCCTTCCTCCTGCACATCACAGCTCTGATGGCCACATCGGGGTGAAACAGCGTAGGAGAAACAGTGCTGGAGTGGGGTGACCCTGCAAGAGGCCCTGGTGCTTCCATGGTGTGAATGTGCCTCTGCATCCAGGCGCTGCTGACACGGCTTGCAGTGCTCACCCTTTATAGCTGGGGCCGTGGCACTGCCTGTCTGAGCCGGTGGGTAGGAGGGCTGGGAAGGGAGCCCCATGGTGCTGCAGAGGTGTCTTGACAATGCCACAATGGCTGGGCTGCAAATGCCAGTCCATGCTTTCAGCATATGGCTCTGCAGAGACATCCTCTGCTGCCACCGCGGGAGTTTCTTGCTCCTCCTGAGCTCACTTCCTTGCTGCTTTTGCATTTAAGGTCACTGACACATGGAGGAGCTACCTTCTTGTCAGCCGCCTAAGCCTTGTGGACAAACCAGCACTGTATCCAAGGCTCAGGGTGAGAAATTGCATTGTGCATCACTTCTCTTTCCTTGGATTTTATTTCACTCTCTGTTATCTCCCTTTTCATTACAATAAGTTCTGCTATTATTGTTATATTTTAATTTTTAGTCTGGTTATGAAACTGTTCATAACTCTTCCCATGAGGTTTATTTTCATGCAGTTCCTCTCCCCATCCCACTGGGTTGGGGGAGAGGAGTGAAGCAGCTTGCCTGATGCTTGGTTGCTGGCTGGGGTTAAACCATAAATTAAACAGAATTATTAGAAAGAGGTTTAAGTGTTCACAGGGATATGAAATATTTAAATCTTTCCCTGATGCTGCTTACCACTGAAATGCATGCTGTGAAATAGAAAATATTTCTGCCAAGGGACTTGTAAATAAGTATTCTTTCATGACCTCTGAGCTTCAGTAGAAGCATTTTTGTCAGCTGAATGCATGCAAATGAGCAGTAATGTTCCCCTGTTTTGGCAGTCCTTCCTCTTGCACTGAGGACAACAGAGCTGCAGCAGATAACAGGGTATGTTTATCAACACTAGCAGAGGCCTCTTCCTTCTCAATAATCAATGATTTTTCATGCCATGTTGGTGTGGTAGTATGCTCTCAGCACCTACCAGCCTTCCCCTGCACTGCAAGCCCATCTGCCAGCCTTCATAAATAAACTTGAACAATGTCATTGGTTAAACAGGCAGCCCAGCTTTATCAAAGAAGTATTTCAGGGGCACAGATAATAGAGTGGAGTGAGGCAGAGGGGAAAAAACTTTTGTGTGAATGGGCCTCTGTCCTGGCTGCTTCCAAACTACCTTCCTGCTGAATGTGTGGGTGAACATCTGGGCACAAGCTGCCCAGGCTATTAGCATAAAGGGAAACTGGGCAAAGTGGGATGCGTGGAAACAAAATATCATGTGGTTAAACATAGATCCCAATAGTCCAGAGACAAACACATCAGCATCAGTCCCTTGATGTATGAGAGCTGCTGCCCTCTTCCCTGTGGTGTGACTCTAGTTTCACTCTGGTCTGAGTTGAACAAAGTGATGATTTGCAGTCAATGGCTTCCAAATTATCGCTACTGCCACAATTGTTACCTAAGATGCAGCCACTAATGTGTCATCTGACAGTACTTATAACTGCAGTCATTTTCAATTTTGTCCTTCTGCAAATGTTGTGGTAGGCCTGGATAGGCCAGAACATGTCCTGCCTTGCCCAGGCACGTTTTTCTGCTCTCCCTCCTTCTGCTATGGGGAGAAGCAACCATGGGAAAGAGGACAAAGAACCTGGAGCCACTGAATCTAAGCCACCTGGCTTGCCCAGACTTGTTTACCACAGGAGTAAAACAAGGTTCATACACTCTGCTTGTGCCTGCCTCCTGCAAGGCCTATGTTTTTCCCAAATTTTGGTAAGGTGAGCATATGGCTTCACCTAATATGGTCAAGCTTGGCTAACTGCCATTCTGATTGGCTATTCTGTGTCCAAAGGCCCATTAGCCTCAGGCTGTATTGATAAAAAGAGATGAGCAGGTAGAACGACCTGCTCTGCACTTGTATTTGTGCTTGCTGCTCTNCCTCCTTCTGCTATGGGGAGAAGCAACCATGGGAAAGAGGACAAAGAACCTGGAGCCACTGAATCTAAGGACCCTGGCTTGCCCAGACTTGTTTACCACAGGAGTAAAACAAGGTTCATACACTCTGCTTGTGCCTGCCTCCTGCAAGGCCTATGTTTTTCCCAAATTTTGGTAAGGTGAGCATATGGCTTCACCTAATATGGTCAAGCTTGGCTAACTGCCATTCTGATTGGCTATTCTGTGTCCAAAGGCCCATTAGCCTCAGGCTGTATTGATAAAAAGAGATGAGCAGGTAGAACGACCTGCTCTGCACTTGTATTTGTGCTTGCTGCTCTGCTGCCTGCTGCCATTGCTCTCCAACTCTGGCAATGCTTCTGCCATTGCCTTCTGCAACATTATGCTATGCTGAGCTATAAACTAGCTCTGCCACAAAGTAGCAAACCCTGATACTGGAAACTACATCTTTGGAATTTACTGGGAACAGGCTTTAAACACCTCCACGTGATCTGCCTGCATAGCCAGCATGACATCATGCCAAGACCGCACATTCCAAGACATCCTGCCTACACTTGAAAGTCTCCTGCCAAGATGGGAAGTCCTGGAGGTACACACAGGTCATCCAGAGAAATCAGGACCAAGTCAGAGATATTCTGCCTCTTTTCCCCAGCACCCTGGGAAGAATGAGAAGCCTCAGTGGGTGAGAAGACACTAACGGACCTCATGCAAGTGTTTGGGTACTGTCTGAAGCTGTAGCTAACCCTGTGAGACAGGAAATAAGATTTTGAGAGTAAATACTCAAAGTCTCTTTAGCAAAACCTTTAGCAAAACTTTTGTCGTTCACTAATTGTCTTCTACCATAAGCAGAAAGGAGCTTCTTGAGTCTGTCTAGTGGACAAGCCATATATTGATCATATATCAACCACAAGAACCTTCTCTGCCAGTTCAATTAATGTTATATTATTGCTAGTTATTTGTTCTAGATCCTGTATTATTTCTCTGTATAATGTTTCCATGGCCATTGCAAGAGAACCTGATTATTATTAAAATTAGTGGTTGGGGATGGTGAGAGTTTCGAATACCAAATTTATTAAACAGTATATTTTGAAAATGCAATCTTGCAACCAATTAATTAACCCTCCATTGCACCAAAGCACAGATTTGCATGAAAAATTAAGGTAGGGCATAGGAGGTTGTGCATTTATACTGTTACATTTATGTCTGGGTGGTTCCATCTTGTTCTCAGGGGAAATGAGGAGTCCCTTAATCCAGATCAGCAGGATCTACTTTGAGGTGTGTGCTTGGTCCCTTAGAGAAACAAATTAGGAACCAGACAGGACCAAAGGTGAAGCAAATCTCTGGTGCTTGGAGGCAAGGCAGTACTGTGGCCACAGTCTGCCATGCACATAGAAAGTGGTCTGAGATGGTATGGGGGCAACCAGAGGCTCTGGGAGCTAGCAGAGGAGCAGCTGTGGTGCCTGTCTGCAGCCCTGGGAGATGGCTGGGCACAGGTGGGTGGGAGGAACTGGGCTTGCCCAAGGGGGCAGCTCTGCTTTACAAAGACAGATCCAGTTGAGGTCTCCCTCCAGCACTGGTGTTCCTCCTTATTCTCAGGGGAAATGGGGAGTCCCTCAGTCCAGATCAGCAGGATCTACTTCGAGGTGTGTGCTTGGTGAGAACAAAATTATTATTCAATAACTGTGGAGCTCTTCTGGAATGATTACACAAGTTATTCATTACACTGGAGTTTCATTCTTTGAAGAGATTACCCAGATTCCACTGATTTTATTCCTCTTTTTTTCCCCACCTATGTTTCTCCTTCTCCAATTACTTTGATACTGAGGAGCACGCAGGAAATGCTGAGAGACTTACTGACTGCTGGCAGCCAGCCTATGGAACCTCACCAGGTCAGAACAATCTTTCCTCAGCACTGTACTTTTCCTGCTCTGTGAAACTAGCACTGACACTTCATCATCCAGACTATCTGAGGTAAATCCCTGTCTACAAATCAGCTGGGTTTGAGGTTGGTGTTTTGGTTTGTTGGGTTTTTTCCCTACAGGAAAGGTAGAGGAAATAGGTGTGTGACTATTGTTCCTCCTGAGCTCCACCTAGGACTGGATCTTGTGTGTACGTCATGGGCTAACTATGTAACCCTGAGGAAAGCCTCAGAGCATTCTTGAGGTCCTTCTGCCATTAAGGAGACACATTTCTGCATATTCTAAGGCATGCCAGAGGTAACTCCAAGTCTAGACAGAATTTGCTCTGCTATAGGAAATCCCCAAACAAGAGTGGTGGTAACTTCAGTGTTGTTCTCACCTTAGGTTTTGTTTGATGTCTGAAGATGTGAGAAGTTCCTTTTCTATTTTGGGGGGATATTTAATGCTCTCACAAATGGTGTTGGGTGCTTCTGCAGGCACAGGCATAGAGCTGAGGCTAAAGCAAGAGGCAAAGCCACATTCAGCAGGCAATGCATTTAGCATTACAGACACCTCAGCTGTTGAAACTTGCAGTGTTGGCTCCAAAAGGCATTTTCAACTGCATCAGGTTTTACCAAAATGATCTGAATGAGTGGAAAATGCTGTAGAAATGTAGATGGGACAGGGAAGCCTGTGACTGATTGAGAGATGCATGTGACAACAGGATCTTCCAGATACCCAAAATTCATTGGTGTATGTTTGTGTGAGCTCATCTCCATCTTCTACAGCAAATTCCTTTCGTCCTTTTCTTCCATTTTTTCCTCCCTTGCTTTTTGAAGGAAGAAGAAGACAGAACAAAATCAGTCTGAACAAGACACTCATGACTTTCCAGTCTTTGGAAACAAGCCATGAAGCTGTACAAAGAATGAAAAGTACTCCTGGTTGCTTCTCTCTCTGATTTCAACAAATTCACTTCTGAGGTCTTTCTCATTTTATTTTTATATATAAAGATATTTATTTATTACTATTTAATAGTATACATTATATATTAATATATTAACAATATAGTAACAATGTTATATAATATATTACATAATACATTATATAATATATTGATAACAAATGTTTATCTATTATAATACAAATTTATTTGTATGTAAATATATTTTTATCTCTAATGTATTTGTTTATTTATTTATATATGCATGAACACACACACATGCATTTTGAAATATGTTAGGACTGTAACTACTTTCATGGTTATTCCATGTAAAATTGAATCAGTCTTTTTTTTGCTGTGGCAGTTGTGCTGTATTGCCCTCAACACTTTTCAACCCAAAGCTGTCTGGCTAAGTTCCTTGATTTCCCATGGCTGGTTTTCATGGCTACAAGAATCTCACTGTTGTATATAGATAAACTGTCAGAAAAACTGAGTTCTGAGATACAGAATAGTTTTGGGGTTTGTTTTCTCCTAAGTTACTTGTAAAGTTTTGGAAATTGCATGCCCAAGCCTCCATCCCACAGCACAGAACCGATCTATGCAATATGCAGACTCTGATCTTTCTATGTAAGCCACCTGTGCTTCCACAGGTAGAAAAGGTGATGTGATATTTTATGGTAATTTTTCTCAGCCCTGATTTTCTGTTGCCTGCAGTTGCTGATTTCTAAAGAGCTCTGAGCTGTGGACTTTGGAGATGCATCTGAGTGAGTAATTGCGGGCAGGGAATTGGACAACACCACTAACACCTGTGTCATTCTGCAGGCTGGGATATAAGCAGCACCACCACCTCAGTTACTGGCAAGGTAAAGAAGCTTTAGAAACAAAACTGAATGTAGGGTTTGTGCTATAGAATTAATTGTGGGTATTACTTTAGTATTATTTTATAATATATTACTTTATTATTTGTTCAAGGCCAGGTTGGACGAGGCCTTGAGTAACCTGTACTAGTGGGAGGTGTCCCTGCCTATGGCAGGGGGTTGGGACTAGATGATCCTTGAGGTCCCTTCCAACCTTACCATTCTATGATTATAGTATTTCAATTCTGTTTTAAAACATGCATCTGAGTAATGCCTTCTGTTTTATCACTGAGGAATAGACTGAGCCAGCCACACAAGTCCCAGTTACTGGGGGTGCAGAGGTCAGCCTTTCATCCCTACAATCTAGCATGCAAAGGGCAGTGTGCTGTGGCCTCCCAGCACTCCCATGAGCTCCAGAGGTCTTCTGTGTGCTGCCCTCCTGGTGGCACCGTCTCTTCCTGTGTTTCTGGTGTGCAGGGGACAGGATCTTCTCCAGGTTTGCTACCACTTTTAGCTAAAGGATTGCTTGTGAGAGGGGAAGTAGTAACCCACAGGACATCAGGTATTTCTTTGGTGTTTGACAGCTTCTGGAAAGGGACAATACCAAAGTCATTAGCAAGGATCTACAAAGGTGTTAATAATGCATATGCATGCAATTTACATTATAGCACATACTAAATTAATTCTACAGAGAAACTAATTTAGTTTAGCAGTGGTGGACACACTTTTAGAGTGGTACAGAGAGTTACTTCAGAGTTCCTAACTGGTAAAAATGTTCACTTGTTAAAAGGCTGGGGGCTGTTGTTAATAGAAAATGTTAAATGTTTTCTACCTAAAGGTGGTTCAACCTTGGAGTTGGTTTAAGATAAATTGAGTCATTTATAGAAAGAGTTCCCTCTTCCTGGTTCTCTTTCTATGTTTCTGGACTGCTCTGTATAATTCAGAGTTGATTTATGGGA
>VWZE01016981.1:0-42363 GCA_013396675.1 Eubucco bourcierii
TCCCATGGTACCCTGCCAAGGAGATCCCTGAAGAGGGAAGAGAAGATCTTCTTCCTTAAACACATGGGCCGGTTATAAGACAGTTGTTGAGGTAAATAATGCTAACTCTAAACTGACAATAAATCCTAGAACTCAAGGAAGTTCTTTACCACACTTAAAAATATTCTAATCTCGGTTTCCATGAGTAAAATACCTACAATTCATTTTTAATCTGTCACAACATGTAATGTAAATTGTGTTTTGTGTGATCCTGAAACCAAGTTGATGTACTATAAATCATTATTTCTACCAGAACAGAAATGGCAGAAATAATGGCATACTGAGGAAGTTGTGGTCATTGACATGAAATCAGTCCTTGTCACTAGATATCTTGATGATGAAGCAGCAGACTGAAGATGCAAAAATAGCCAGGGTTCAGAGGTTTTTTTGCTATATGTATATTCCACATTGCCTTTCAAACTCCATTAATTTATGATGAGAATTTAGTTTTTCCTCAATTGTTTTGATCATTCTCATTCCACTTCTTTGTCCGCTTTCTTAAAATACTCTGTCTCTATGACCTTTGCTAACAAGACTGTTCTCCAAAGCACAGGTTATTACAGAGCGGTCATAGAACGAGAACTACAAATGAACATGTTTGCCCCAAGAGCCTCCTGCATGCAAAGCTGAGAAAGCCCAAATCCGAAGGGCAAAGACTACAGAGCTATGTGGTGAATATAATTTTGTATAGGCCACAGTGGATAGACTATGCCAATTAGTAACAGTAGGAGCGTTTCATCCTCTTAGCTCCCAAGATAAATCCTGCCTGCAGTCAGCATTATGTTCATATGGTCTCAGCAGACATTTGATCTGCCTAATCATAAAGAATCCCTTTTCTGCTACTCAAAGAAGGAATAATGCAGTACTGTCCAGGAAAGAAAGGGGTGGGGGGAACCAAAACAAAAAGCAAAACAAAACAAAAAAACCCAAACAAAAAACCCACAAACAAACAAAAAAGAACATTTTTTAACAAACATACTGCCAAATCATAGATGAATAATTATGGTTCATGGGGCATTTGTTCATTAACAGAAAAGAGGAGTTCAGTCATTCAACATGTTAACTCCACCAATAGGGAAAAAAAATGAAGCTGGTAACCCTGACTTCTGAATAATTTTGTTGTGTTCCTCCCTCAATCCATGGTTATAAAATATAAGAACACAGGAATATGTCATTCAGAAGTTTCAGTAGGCACATTTAATTTTTAACTGCTAGACATCACTGAAATTTAATCTGTCTTAATGCTTTCTAGTTCATGTATTTCAAGATATTTCAAATAGTCTCCAGCATTCCACAAGATTAGATTTAACTTAAAGCTTGTGACACCTGTATGCGTTTCTTAGTCATGACTCAGTTATCCCAGTATGAGTAGGTTCCATTAGCAATGGGTGACACTGCAAGGGAGTCATATCAGCAAGTGGAGAATACTACAGTTAGTAACTGAATCCATATTCTGCTTCAGAATAATGACATGTGAAAACAGCTATTAAAACTGCCCAGTTAACACCTATCATTCTAGATGATGCTCCAGAGGTATTGCTGCATATGCTTTTATCATGCAGCCAATATATTACCATAAGTCTTTCTTGGCAGATCTTCCAAAGAGTATAGTATGTACTACATGACCAGACAAATAAATATTGTCTCTCAAACTTTATTAAGCTAAGCCACAAGAACTCTCCCTTTTAGACTTTTATCACAAAGCAAGATTAAAAAGGGCCTTTTTTTTTTTTTTGCCTTCAGTTGTTGTTCATTTTTTTTCTTATAAGGCAATGAACCAAACAGTTAAACCAATAATTTGCCCTTACTTCCATGTCTGGAAGAGTAGATGCAAAGCATTGTGAAAAATGTGCTTTGGCCCACCATCAGAACAAGGCAGAGAACTTGCCATCTAGCCATCAGCAATGGCTAGAGAACTGCCATGTTATTACAAATGCAGGTTATTCTATTTAGCAATTGCATGCCTTAAAACAGCACCTCACAATCAGATGTTACAGTCTTCACTTTTTAGCTGTTTCCTTTTAAAAATTATTGTAATAGCACTTCCCCAGCTGTAAGACATTTATCCCAAATGCACTAGAAAAAAAATTCTTTTCTGAAGTCCCAGGACAAGTCACTTTAGTAGCCATGAGGAGATGTGATCTCAATGGGAAAATTACCTGGGCTGCTGCCTATCATAAGTTTTAAAATGTCACTGTAGCATAGCTAAAAAGAAGGCTGGAAAGAAGAGATTAGATGCCAGACCATAAAGATAGGAAAAGGTAAAACAGATCAACTGAGTTTACCTCTCTCAAGATCTTCCCCTAATACAACCACTTTGGCACCTCTCAGTTGTTCCCGATACAGTTTCTGCTGCAACTATTCTGCAGGGTATCAGTAGGCACACAGCTCTCCTTGTATGCCATACCAGGCAAAGTATGTCCTGAAAGGCATTTTGTGATGTCACCATCATTCTCTTGAATACACAGAGAAGAAACAGCACTTTATTATATATATAAAATCATTTCTAAACAAATCTTAACAACAGTTCCTGTGAGACCTTAAGACTTACTCATTCTTGAACATATATAGCTAATTCCATGGAGCTAATTGGGTGGGGTTTTTTTTTAATCTGTTTGAATCTTAACTGATCTGCTTTTTCTTTTTTTTCCTCTCTTTTTTTTTTTTGTCATCTTTGTTAGCATTTTAATAGCAGATTATTAACAGAAAATTAACTCACTGATTATTTCACTTTTATAACTAGCTTCTAGATACTGTTTTCCATTTTGTATTATACATACTTCTTATGTTTTTTAGTTACTGTTACTTATTTAACACCTCCATAAGAACAAGCTCTTCACACATCTACTCAAGCAAAGTCTCCATAGCACACAGAGTTTCTTTTTTGCAACATGGTAAAGATAACCAGAAGTAAAGCTTTGGCTCTTCACTAGGGTTTTCTAGATCATAACACAGTGTTATCCTCAGGAACACACATGAAGAGTAAAGCCCTATCTGCACTCTCCATCTGAATTTGCCTTAGTGTTAACCACAAAAAGACTAAGAAACTATCTAAGATCATAGTGGTGAATTGCCCCAAAATCTATGGGAGCCTTTCTGCTCCTACAGTAGAACAACTCTGCCCTGATAAAATTTCTGGTCAGTTCTGCCCCAGTGGCATTGCTCAGCCTTAATTAGGTACTATGTCTGCTTTACAGATGTCAATAATTTCAACTATAAATATTGCTGCCATAAAAAGTAATGAATTACATGTCACTTTAAGAGACTTTGAAGAGGTAAATTAAAGTTACCTTTCTTTTTCTCTACAGCTTCTGTATCAAAAGAAAAGCTTTTTCTACAGGACTTTAAGTTTGCTTTTGTCTCCACTGAACAATTCTAAAATGTCCCTTAAAACTCACTGTAGTTATACTGGCCTTGAAAACACCTCAGTACTGAAGTCAGTGTGTCAAATTTGCTATAAAGCAAGTGTTGGAGTGAGCTTGGTACACCAAGGGTGAATGTGACTGGTAGCTTGTGCATCCAGTTTAACTGGAGAAAGTGTGAAGCAGATATCAGCATTTGTCTAATGTAGATAGAGCAAAAAGCCTCTGAACCCACCCATTCAAGGTTCTTTAGTCTTAAATATTTGTGCCAATTTTCAGTACTCAGCACTGTGCAAGTGGAGACTCAACCGCCTTCCCCCACTCAGTGCATAGTTAAAGGTAACAAATATCTGGGGAGTTTTGGCTTGTTTTTTTATCAGAAACTCCAGTATTGCTATTCATCATGTTACTCAAAGCCCCAAGTTTCAACAATGCACAGATATTATGGACAACAGATCTTCACTCTCTGTCTTGCATTTTTCTGTATCATACATTATGAGACTTCATCTGGATACTGACTGTGGAATTCAGACAATCAGTAACAGCTCTTCACACTGCTGTAATGATGTACCAAGAAAGGGGAAGAGTTCTGCCTTCCCACAGGGGAGCTGGGAGCCACTGTGTCTCAGGAAAAGAAAAAAAAAAAAAAAAAAAAAAAAAAAAAGAAAAAAAAAAAAAGCAGTCTCCTGGTCTGAAGGGAATAAACCTATTACTGTAGTCTGCTTCCCTCCTTGAGACAGGAGTCTGAAGAAAACACTCCCATTAAGCAAGGGTTGGGGTTTGGTTTGTGTTGTTTTGTTTTTAAGAGTTATAACAAATACAAAGCTTCAATTTCCAAGGCTTAACCTATTAACTGACAGAAGCTAGGCACATCACTTTGTGAGATTTCCCATGTATTTTTAATCCATCCGGTATTTGTCCACTATTGAAAACAGTATGTTAAACAGGCAATTAATTTAATCTAGTACAGCAATTCCTATATGTTTCTTTCCCTCTAAACATATGTCAACAAAGAATTATAAACAGTGTTAGAAACATTTGAATTTGATGTACGGAAGGTCACTGCAGAGCATACAATTCTTTTTTCCTCCCTTTCTGTTCTACAAGACATAACATCCTTTGTTTCCCCAGAATTAATTTTTATTTCATAAGCAACTCAGCTTTTTGATAACTTGTTACCCAGAAAAAAAAAATCAAATAATCTATGAGGTTTAGATTGATCTTTTTAGCAGTTAAAACTAGCATGGCAAAAAGTCCTGATTTCAAGAGCATGACACACAGCCTAGAGTTCAAGTACTAAAGCAATTCATCTTCAACAGAACAACACATGGAAGCTCTGAAAACAAAGCCTTGAATTATGACAATCATCCTGAAATATTTAACACTGAATCTCTTTGGAGATTTCTGTTAGAACTCAACAGAAAAGAGGCATCGTCTGCTTGCAAAATAAATGCAAGCCCTTACAAGGCTGGATAACCATAATATGGCTCCAGGCGTATTTCTGTTCTTTCTCACTCTCTACTCCTGTGAGGATCGCCATATTCCCTGATGCTCAGGAAAAGCTCTTTAAATGGCCATTTTCCAGTCTCTTCCAACACATATTTTAAGCATCACCTCTTTTCCTCTTTCACAGTCAGCATTTCCATTAATGGCTAAGATCAAGACATCCCATTTTGATGCATTAAACCAATAAATTTAAGAGTTTGCGATTTTCATATCATTTGTAGTTTATAAAAACTAAACACCTAGCTAAAGAAATAAACTAACACTTTGTTGTCAAGGAAAAGTCAGAAAAATAATTATTTACAGTCTGTTCTTGAAAGGCATTAAACTCATTCACGACTGAAGCCTACACAAATGCTACCAAGAGTAGACTGTCTGTGCTTCATCATTTCCTTTACACTCAACACACTCTCAGGATGGCAGGACTTTTGATTCTTCAGCATACAACACACACTTGTGTGCTACATTAACCCTTGGTTTTGAAAATTACCATGATCTACAAAAGGCAACAATGAGAAAAAAACAAGTATTAAATTATTCTCCCTTTAACCTGATACATCACTCAGTTTTCTTGTCTGCCTTAAGTCTCTTCCTTACATGTTTGGGATCACCTTTGGGATAAGTTTCACTATAGAGGTGCAGTGATCATCGCAATGGCTTTATCCGAGTTGCAACTCCAGGTCAAAACAGTAAAGACACAAAGTCTCAGCCCAAACTCAAAATGAAATTTCTTTAATGGGTTACGCTAGTTTACATGGTTATTTTTCTTGAGACAAGGTAGACGTGCAGTATTTGGCACTACTCCTTAAATAATTTCACTTCACCCAGCTACCTACCTTGGCCCAACTAGAGGGTCTAACAAAATACGGCATGGCATGTTAAAATCTGTCTCAGTCTTGTCTTAGACAAATGAAGAAAAGTATTCTGATTTCCTCATCAGCCATGTTTTCTTAGATGACACCATAAGTGAATTTTACAAACTCATATTGAATAACATGGCTTTGCCATTTCTGGAGCCTGAACTTGTAAAGCAGTTTGTGATCCAGGCAAACCAAGGAAGGACAGTAGGTGATACTCAAGCTAGGTCTGTGCCAGCCATTCTTCCAAATTTAGTTCCACAGCTTTTTTTGCCATTGCTTGACAGTGTGCTAAGAAAATACATCCCAGTACGGAAGAATATATGCAACTGAAAGAGCATCACAGTGAAGTGTTGCCCTGAAAAGAAAGGCAGAAATAGCTGCTACTCTCTGTGTTGATTCCCATGGACTTTTCTCCTGTGTTAAGAGGTGACAAAACATTCTCAGGAGGGATATTCCATATTTTATGCAACATCATATCTTAAGATATGTGTTCCTTCAACAGGTCCCTTAGAAACTGTTCCTGCTATGCCCAGTCAAGATAAATATATCAGAATTGGACTTTTAAGATGCAATACTTGAGAAATTATTTGTGCAAATGCTTTTTCAGTCATGATTCAACCAGACAATAAAGTTAACACTAGCCCATAGGACAATGTTACTGGAATGAAACTTTCAATTGCATTTTAAGATCATCTCTATTTACATTAAAATGTTGCTGCTTGGCTTGTATATCCTTGTATGTTTTTGTGAGGACTAGTCATCTCTGCGATAATAAAGCAGCATGCCCAGTCAACCACATCAAATAGAAAAGGGTTTCATATCTACAAGAGAGAATATACCATATGTAAAGGTCAGAACCCAACAATAGAGGAGTAACTGAGGAGAAAGAGAAAACATTCTGAAAGAAGCATGCATAGTTATAAAACAGTTATTTCCTCTCTGTAAAACTATTATCAAGATACTTGTGAGGATTCAAGAGACCAATTACTATTAAGAAAAACAGTCTTGACATTCTGAAGAGTTTGCTAATTTTAGTAGGCTAGATTTTTTTCTCTGAAAACTTCAGAAATACATTATTGCTTATTATCCATCATGAGTTCAGTTTAGTTGTTTCCCACTCATTCGACAGTAAAAAAATTGCATGGTTCTTATTCCTTTAGAACCCCAATTAAGCAAATACATAGCAGTTCTAAGAAATGTTGGGACAGGCCAAAAATCTATGTACCTATTGCCTCCATGGCAGATATTTAAGAAGACAATATATGGAACAAGGCAATTACAGATAGTCTTTCTTGTGGAGCATTGTTCCCAGGCAACTTGCTACCCTGGAAGAAACCAGAGTTGTACGTGCATTTACCTAATCTTTTGACAAAATTGGACCTTTTTTTTTTTTTTTAAACTATCTTGGAATTATTTATGTTCCTATCACCGTGCCTTTGGAATAAAACTGTGTCTCAAATGTGGTCCTTTCATTAACTGCCTCCAGACAAATCAATAAATGGAGTGAGAGATATGAGTAGCATCTTTCAAGAGAAACAAATTGCCATTGTAACTTATAACATGCAATTAGTCATGCAAAAATGAAATGCTTTGGAAGTACAGAAGTACAGCCTGGTTTATAAATGCTTCATTGTGAAGAGTAGATAGTACTTGAAAATGCTGGTGAGGCAATAAGTTCTTGTTTGTCAACATAATATTCCCACATGTAATTACGGAATTGTGTGCAAGCTGACCATTGCATTCCATTAGGGAAATGGACCGCAGGCACCAAGAATACCATAACAGAACATCTACTTTCCACTATGGAATGAACAATAATTCCAGTCACTTGGTTACTTTCACTGCTTCTCTCTCTGACATATTTCATCTCTACCCAAGCCTTTTAAGAACAAGTTGGGTTTGGGAAAAAAAATAAAAGGTCAGTTATCCATGTTTATACCACTAAAGCTGGTGACTCACTAGAGTTGGGTTGACGAGACCATAGAGCTTTCTATACTGACCCTACATGTGCATGAAGATTCCTAACAGCTGCAAAGATCCATACTGTTTCATTGCATAGCCTTCAACTCAGCTACTTCTCAAAGTCCTTTGCAGCTTGACATATCTATTATTTGCTGCTTGTACACACCCTGGTTTTGTAAGCTCATGACTAGACTGTTGCACTTAGATGGTTGAAGATTACAGGGTTTGGCATAAACAGAGAGTGCTGTCAAAACACTAACACTTGCAGGATCAGAGCTTGTCTTCAGTGTCCAGTCATTTTTCATTGTGAAGATGTGTGAGGTCTACGGGCTTCAGTTTCTTGATGTCCCTGCAGCACCGTTTTGATTAACTGATCAGTACTGTTTGCTTTTTTGCAACTGCAAATAAAGACCTTCCCAAGTAGTATCAAATACCATTTTAATTCCTGGTGAACACAACTGCTTACTCAAAGACGCTTGAAACAAGTTCATTATCTGACTAAAACAGGTAAGAATTAGCTATCTGCACGAGCTGACATTTAAGCAGTGAATCACAGCAAATATTGGGCAATACTACATTATTATTAATATTCCCATCACGGTTAATAAAAACCAAACCAAATTCATAGTTCGATCTACCCTTAAAAGTCAGTCAAAAAGAAGTATCATGTCGATCACAACTTTGCCTTGCTCTCAAAAAACAATGCGTCTTTCTACAGCAAAACACAATTCAAAATGAAGATAACACATTAAAAAGAAAATTATACTTGGTACAGAAGCAATGAAAATTGTATCCACATTCTAAGCCTCCACAAACTGATACAAGCTTCCAGTTGGCCTGTTATTTTATTTTTTTACTACAGTCATAAACTAGGCTGATACCTTCAGGGAAATTTCTGTAGTCAACCTACCAAATACTATTCCTGGTCAGCATAGCATGACTGTTCCCTTCAATACATACTCCCTAACTTGGTCCATTAGCCAAGAAACTGAATTTTTCCACTAGCCTGAGATAAATATCAGGTAGCAGTGATGAGATCTGATGGAAAAAATATACTTTATGTAACCAATCTTTTACATTCAATAAACAAAAGATGCTGCTTCTCTAATGTCTACACAAAACATAAAGGGCTAATGCAAGCAAACTAAAGAGATGCTAAGGGCCAATGACATGGAAAAATCTTCAGAGAATTTCAGAATGAGCAGGGTGGGTGCTGGGAACGTTATCTTCCCATCTGAAACAAAAGCATTTTAAGTCTGAAATTTTAAGTAATTTTTCTTCCTTCCTTTCTTTCATCTGTACCAGTGCCTGCTGAATACAGAAGTGTGTGGGTAACAGGTGCCATCACAGAGACTATTACTACTGTAACCAATCAGTTAACTGTCATTGCTGCTGGAGCATTGCTTGGTACAGAGCACACTGAGCAATTGTTCTGGGGTGGTTTTGTTTCACTCTATTGAGGGCTAACATAAGCAGCATTTCATCTGGCTCAAAATCCTGTCTATTTTAATCAAGCTAAAGGAGTGAGGCAAGTTTGACAGGCATTAGAAAAAAAAACATTTCCTCAAAGATGTTACAATCAGATTAATTTTCATAGACGAAGCCATAATATCTATGAAATTTGTGTTTTGTTAAAGTCTAAACGCAAGATAGGCCTAAACTCAATTTCAGATTGCCCATGACTCTGCTGCAGGGTGGTCCCTCCTTACAGCTCATGGTATTTGTTTCACTTACTACATAATATATGTTAAACAGGCAATCTCTGGTTGTTACTCTTTGGTATACATTCGTACAGAGGATTACAAATGCTCTTAGATCAAAATAAGGTGCTTAGGCCATGGGTCAGAGCATATTACAATAAGCAGCATAACACACTATATTCTTTCCTGAATCTTATAAAAGAAAATCAGAAATTCTGAGAAAATATTTATTCCTATGAACAGAAATACATACAGATTCTTCAGCAAGGAGGAACAGAGGCTCAGGAACTTCCCAAAGGGAAACTATTAAATTCTTCTCAAGGTGTAAAATGTCACATTCTTTTCTCAAAAGTGGCATAATATGTTCTGCTCCTCACTTGGGGCAGAAGTCAGTTTCTGTATGACATTTGAATTCTATGTTTTTGTTGCTTCTCTAACTTTAAAAAAATACTAACTTACTAACCTCATTCTGGTAAAGGCTTCATCTGTTGCCTTTTCTTCCTATAAAACACTGAGAGATTCCTCCTCCCCTCTCCACAGCTCTGAGCAGTATGAAATTTTTGATGAGCATGTCCTCAGCTACCTGATCTGTTTACTTGTCTTCATTTGCCCCTTGAAATTTTGAGCAAATTCACTCATCTCCTTGCCAGAAACACAACTTTTCTTTCTATAGACAGAAGCAAATAAGCTGGTTTTCTTTTGCTTTTTCAAATAAAACAAATGTCAGCTATTTCTTCGTCCTCCATCTTCAGCTCTGTCCCTAGCTCCCCAGGGAATCAGTTCTCTACATACCTACATGTCAGTCAGGATATTTGGAAAACTCAACCTCAAGTTAGATTGTACTGCATGACTCTTCATGTTCAGTATTCAAATGTTTTCTTAATTGTCTTTGAAACAGATTTGTTTATACAGTTGGCTGTATATTGAAAAGATGGATACTTGTTGCTTACAGCCTGCTTTGAGCTGCTTTCCTACAAGGATATCCAATGCCCTTTTGCCCGCACACTTATTCAGTGCAACTGGGTTGAGCACCAGCTGCAATTCCTCTGACTGCCAACTGGTGAATTCTAATCAAAATACCTCAGGGCATTTTATCATCTCTCAAAGTCACTTCCATCTTGCTTCATCTAGTGCTCTCCCTTAACAAGTATTTCAAATTGGATGATAGCACTAGAAGGTTTTACTCAAATACAAATAGTACCCATTTTCTAGCCTTATTAAATCATAAAGCACTTGATTCATTTCCAAGGATTAGGTCCAAGATAGCCTCTGGCTATACTGACCATTCAACAAATTGCATTATGGAAGCAGTGCTACACTAGAGTAGCTCTAAAAGCCTGTCTTCCTTGGACTTTGCATGGTTATTATTCCAATCAGTACCAGAGTGATTCAAACCTCCAAGGCTTCTTTTAGGTGCTTTTCTTATGGGCATAAACATTTCAAAAATAATTTTTGTGAACAGCCCTCAGGGTGTCTAACAACTAGTCTTTTCATCATCCACTTCTTTCCATACCATTTCCAGTTTATGGGACACAATACACATCTCTTGAGAAATTCTTTACCACCCTTCAGTATTACTGCTTGCCATCAGAGTCGCTTTTGTATTCTAAACCTCAAAATACTAGGTCTTTCCTGGTTGGTTGGCTAAGTATCACACCCCTTAAAATATTTATTCATTCAAAATTGATAGGCTAAGGCTACTGAGAACTAATAAATCTCCTTATCAGTTCCAATCAGACACCAAAAGGATTTGTAGTTTGACTCTAGCCAGGAACATGGGGGTTTGTTTCCTTCACTTTTATAAAATTAAAATTTCTAATTGGAACAAAAATCAGTGCTCTCTATACCCCATAATCAAAAATTCTGTCACTCAAATCTGTACCTTGATGCTGATCTATAGTATAACCCCCAGTTTATCCCCCCAAAATGAGGCTCATTATAACCTGTATACTGCAGGGGTTAAGCCAGATACAAGCCGGTGGAACTTCTATTCAATGCTCTTGGTAGTGTGACAGATTGAGAGAGAAGGCAGGGGCATGTGAAGGTTGCACTAATTTCAACCAACTCTTTCCAAGTGTGTGAATGCCAGAAAATGATTGGACCTCAAATTTCATCATGTGTGTGAGCATTGCTTTATTGTGAACATGTACATTAGCAGTTTAATCCCTTTAGGAAAAGAATTCTGAAAATTGGTTTCAAAATGTTCCCTTCATTAAATCTGTTGCAATTTCTCTTGAAATAAACGGCAGTCTGAGGTAGGGAGATGAACTGTTAGAAACATTAGATAAGGACCTCTCAACCCTTAAAAGGAAAGAAATCGTGCTGTACGTTTCCCAGATGAATTGTTGCAACATTTTAACATCATTTAGGGGAATAGAATTTTAAGCAAAGGCTGGCAACGTGTATCACATGTTTAAAGAAAATCAACTGCAAAATAAAGGACTTAATATGTGCAAGGAAGCTGCATTCATATACAGACACTCATGGGTTTTTTTCTAACCTCTTCTTCCTGCCCCTTATGGTAGCTTGTTCACAGGACTTCACTGTGCTGGGAGGCGGAGTAATGTTGTAGCACCATGGGAAGTCTGTCTCAGTTTTGTGCTGCAAGTTCCAATCTCAGAGAAGACCTTGCAAACCTGGTCTAAGTTTTGGTTTCTCATCCTCTCATCCACTCAGTGTGTCCTACATGGGCAACAGAGACATAACTTTTCACTGTTGTATGAAGATCAGCAACCTATCCATGCAATGAAGGCATATGCACTGGATGCAAGACCGGATGTCAAGTGTAGAATTTCTTTGGGAATGGTCCTTTGGAGGGACATCCTGGGGAGGGCAATTTTGGTCCAGTAAAATTTACTTAATTTTTTTCATGCTTATCATCTGGGACATCTTACAAGCAGTTTTTGTGTATTCTTAGTAGCCTACTTGTATCTATGCCCTCAGTCTATTCAAACCAAGTAAACAGTCAGCTATGAGCTTATTAGAATCATCTACTATTTCAACCTTCAGATTAAGCAAATTCAAATTGTCTCAGTTCTGGTTTACACTATAAACATGCATGTGGGGACTGCTGCAAAGCATCTGAGGTACTTGTTATTCCATCATCATTCATGAGTATGATAGAGCTCTAGTCCCTTTCCTGAAATTATTGCATCTCTGAAGACTTGATTCTCTCAGGTGCCAGAACATTTTGGGGTGGTTCACTCTCTTCAACTGTCTCAAAAAACTCAATCTGGTAAAGTTCTGAAGTTGATCTATTCTGTTTCTATTCTGCTGAATTCATAGTTTCCAAATGCACTGAAAGGCAAAACATCTTGGCACTTTAGAAAGCTTCTTCTGTAAGCAGAAATTAAGACTAACCTTTCTCAGGTCTTCTATGCAGCAATTTAGCATGCTAAATTAAAAGTGTGATGATATGGAAAGAATGGCATCTGTAAAGCCTATTTTGCTCATGAAATGTCCCTTTGTCTCCTCTACTCAAACTCCCAATGATCTATTATTTGGTTTTCTTTTCAAGTTACTTATGTGTTATTACAAGAGAATTATTTTTAAAAATATGGTTGACAAAAATGCTTATCCAACTGACACAGGAAAGTCAAGGGATAATTTATGAATAAGTCTAAACTGAACCATTGAAAATTGGTCTACAGAGGAGGAGTGTTTGGTAGTTCTACCTTCAAAAAAGAATTACAGAAGTGATATTACAAGTAGCAGCTCTTGGGAAGCTTTACACTCCTCCAGTTTCACTGTTGTGATAGGATTTTGGAAATAGGAAAGTAGGAGTGTACTTAATAGTAGTAACTGCCACAATATTTGTGGCTTCATAAACCCCAATCAGGAGGGAACAATCAATCTATTGGAAACTCCCCATGACATGCACCTCTGCTGCCTCTTGTCTAAGAGCAAACACAGCATGTTAACATTACTCACAACAAACACCCATGATTTTAAATATGGGAAGGTTAAAAACTTACATTGACCTATTTTGTTGTATGACACAGATGTAGAGCTATATTGATAAATTGAAAACAGAGGATAACATTGAAACTAAGCAAGGTTTTCCACAAGGTCATCATTCTCTACCCTCTGGCATCAGTTGTTTAAAATGACAGTTACAGAAAGAGAATCAGTTTGCGTGTGTGGAACTGACAGACAACAGAAGTACACACTGTTATGTACTCCTTGGTGGGTGATCTTTCCATATTTTCAGAAAAGGAACCTTCTAGGAGGGGGTTGCAAAAATAACATGCAGAAATGACATTTAGCTTGCAAAAGAATAAAAGTTTCAATACAACCTAATTCAGGAAAGGACACAGGGAAACATTTGAACATGTTCTATTGTGCTAGTGAAGCATGTGGTGGTTCAAGTTAGCATTTATTTTTGTTCTTTACCAAACTCCTCATATGCCCTGTCCAGTAAATAACACCAAACTATACCCTCCAAGACTGAGTCTGTAGACTTCAAATACAGCTAAGGTATCCCAAAGTAAAACTGCAACTCTTCAAAATAGTAATCCTAAAATCTGTGACATACAATTAGCAGAGGAGTTACACTAGTTCTAACCAAGAAGAAACAAATTTAACAAACTGTTATAGAAAATTCACAGCAAAGAAGGCATTATTTAAAAAGCACTTCATCCAAATTGATTGTATTTTATCTATCAAGTACTGTTTTTAGTCTCAGAAGTCCAGCATTAACTCAAAAAATAGCTGAGTCTGTGTTTACACAGACACCCAGTCAAACAATTAGGAACTTAATCATTAAAGAGTTTAAGACAGAAAACAGATGTTCCAGCCAATTTTGTCAGAGCTGGGAGCCTCTGAAGAGAGATGTCTGGATTGTTTAGCTTGCTTATTTCTACAGCACCAGAGATCATTCTCATTACTGTGTTCTGAAGCGGTAATTTCTGAATGATGATGCTGGCAGAACTACAAAAAAAGAATTACACTAATCCAATCTGGATGTTACTAACGCATGTAAGACTGTCAGATTTTCACAGGTCAAGCAGGACTTAAATCTTGTTCCATTAATAAAAGAGAGAGACCCTGGTCTCACACTTCTTAAAGGGTCTTTACCAAAAAAAAGGAGTCCAGAGCGGATAAGAGTGTTTCATCCCACAACAGGAGCTCAAGGAAACAATTTATATAGATTTGGCTGCCAACAACTAAATCATTTTAAACGGATGAAGTTTATCTTATTCTAAACAATTGCAAAGCAATAAACTTGCTAACACAGAACTGCCTCTTCAGGGCCTGTCCGGGTACATAAGCTTTTGCTGTAACTGATAACTAACAGTCAAAGAACAATAAGCATTCTATTAGTCATGAACTACAACTTCATACTAACATCAATCCCCACTTCCAAGGTGTTGGACAAGGAGACTAAGTGTTGATACAAATCTCCAGATTCAAAACACAATCCTTTGGAGTTTATTTGTAGAACTAAGCTGGAAATCCAAGGAAAAAAAATATACTTGCAATTTTATATAATCTAGAGCAGCTTCAGGAGCTACTGAATCATCAGTTTTCACTAGTTATCTTTGTCATAAGGAGAGTTTACAAGGCATCACTTTTGCAGTTGGGAGCACCTCACAAAAGACAGGTTTAGTCCAAATCCAGATGTCAGTTCAGCATCTTACACAGATGGTGGTAAGACCTCAATATAAAGAACACCTTTTTCAATTGCTTTGCTGAACAATGAAGGAAAGGCTCCTACCCTACTACCTGTTCATGCAACTTAAAAATGAAAAAAAAAATTGGAAATTAATAAATGGGTGTTCAAAATAAACACATAATATATAATGGTTAAATGAGATTTCACAATGAACTGTCATTGCCACCATTCTGAGAGTCAGTCAAGCTAGTGATGGAACACTGGTCTTGCCTTCAAAAGAAATCCCAAAATCAGTAACTGTTTATTTATTCTAAGATTTCTCTTTCAGTTTAAAATGCACTTCATAAAAGTTAGGCTGACAGCATTTAATTTTGTTAGCATGAAAAAAAGATTGTAATTACAAGAAAAGTATTTTCTTGACAGAAATAGCAAAACATCCACTCAGCTTTCTAAATTTCCTGATCCTTTCAGTAAATAAGTCTGTATCTTGCCTGTCCTCTCCCTCTTTAGATGAAAATCTAAGTAGACACTAGTTCAATACAGCTCTTTTAGATTAAGCCACAAGTTGTAATGAAATGAAAAAGTTTTTCATTTCTGTGATGCTTCTGGCTCATTAGAACAATCGTTTAATGAGTGTAACTCTAGGCACCAGCATGGTAAATTAATGGTGATATTAGTGTTCAGCAAACATCAAACTGCCAAGGACAGGTCTGAATTTTAGGAATTAAACATTTTCTATCTAATGACTTAGGTTGATTATTCACGGCAAGACTTAACTGGTTTTCAAGGCTGCATTTCTGATACATGAACTACTCAAAATTCTGGATTAATTTTATCTTTCTATGTATCATAAGGATGATATTTACTGTAAAGCCTATTCAGTGTACACAAAAAGTAAAAGCAAAGCAACAGGAGGAGCAAAGTAAAAAGTTTTGCTATTCATGTAACTTCCTCTCATCCGGTGGCCAGCGATGGCTGGGAACTTGTGAGATAAAATGGATCCCGAGAACATATCCATAGAGAGGAGTAATAATAAACCACAGAGCCTTCTTACAGCCCTTGATACTATTTCTAGATCTTGAAACCCAGTGGAAAAAGTAATTACTGACAAAAACACATATATAGAAAACAGGGTAATTGTTTGTTAGTGAGCAAAATCACAGGGAAGCTCAAGATGAATGTTCACACACATCCCTTTCTGAAGCTAGTCATGGCCTGCTGCATTTTATATACTACCTCTTGCTAAATCTAACTTTGTTTCTCCATCAGGAGGAAAGTTCCTGCCACTAAGTACAGCTAGGGAAAGCTACACGTCTTCTGCTCACTTCATCTCCCGTCTCTGTTTAGCCAAAATAAACTGGCATTAGTTGAGAGAGAAGGCTCACTAGCACAGTATCTGCTTGTTCACATCTGGCCCACATCTGGCCAAATAAAACCGCAAGCAGAGTAAGCATGTCATAGTCTGCTCTGCTGCATAGGTGTACCCATAGAACTTGCTAAAGGCAGCTCTTTCTCTACCTATCTAATTAGGTTATTAGCCATTTCAAGCTCTCAATGAAGTTAAATAGGAAGTCAATGGCTTTAGCCACTTCTGGTTTTACAAACATACAACAGCAATAAAAACCAGAAGCCTTCGAAGGTGCTTAAATCAGAAACCTTTAATGAGTTAAGTCACTAGATTTCCCCAACAGCACAACAATAAGCTGTATAATTAGGAGATTATTAAAAGACCTGGAAACAGATGAGAAAAAGAGTAAACAGAAAAAGCAAAAGATGTTATACCACATTGAAATACAGCCAGAAATCTAACCTCAGGATTCCCATTAACCACAACGACCTGGGGAAAAAAAAATGGAAATGAGTAGTTATACAACACTATAGTATTAAATTAGGATTCAGAGAGCATTTGGGAGGAAAAAAGAAAAAAAAAAAAAGAGAACCACACCAAAAAAACCACTCCAGCATAAGAGGCACAGTTTTCCCTGATCAACAGAAAACAGTCTGAAGCTGGACCAAATATGATCAGAAAAGGATCATATTCATGGCCTGTTACAAGACTCCCAGTTAAATTTATCTGAGTGAGTCAAATGGCTGCTCACCACAATAGAAAAAAAGATGTTGCTGATATATCTTCTTCCAGGTCCTGAAGAAACTTAGCTGTATTTATGCTAAGACAATAAGCTCCTCAAAACACAGATGGTGATCAGGGTATAAAAACTCCTAAAGGATGGTTTTCACCAAGCACTCCAAGCAACTAGCCAAAAACATCATAAGGCCCCCAAAATTTTGGATGCAGCATCCAAATCACCTCCTCTTAAAAGAGTTAAATCATATACAGGTTCGCTGAAGTCTCCAATAAATTTTCCATGGAAGCTACAATATGGAATGTATTGGAATGGCAAAAAAAAAAAAAAAATTTTCGAAAACCTAGAAGCTTCAAAAGCTGAGAAAGTCTGAAGTAGTGCTAACATTGGGGAAAGGCAATATGGAAGAAGATAGGGAAGACCTAAAGGGTAGGAGTGGACGTTAAAAGAAGGTAGCAGTGTAAAAAGCAAGCAACTTGCTTGATGCTTCAATAATAAACCGGATGGATTTAAGTTCCAGTGCACCATTTCAGTACACCATCAATTGCGTGAGCCCATGCACGCCAGTCAGCAGACTGGCCCAATGTCTGGAGGTGAGAACAAGCAACTTCCTATTTCTCCTCTCATTCCTCCATTCCAGGAATATAAGCTCATGTGTGCTCCAGCCTTACTGTAAGAGGTTAGAAGCATTAATAAAGAAAAAAAATACACACACACCCCCCAAAAAAAAAAGCCACACCAAAAAAACCTGCAGAAACAGGACAAAATCCTTTGCCACTCATACCAGAGCAGCAGTGGCTCATGGAATGCACTACACATGCCTATGCAGCCAGAGAAAGAAAATCACATGCACAGAACCAAAATGCTTTCAAGTTACGCTAACCAGATGTTTCTGTACAGCTGCATGTTAGTAATGTTCTGTGGGCAGAATGCAACAGACCCAACAAGCCCATCTTGCTGTGCAGAACATCTGCAGGACAATGAAAGGCACAACCATAACTCACAAAAGCTAAAATTAATTTCTTTTGTGCATGCTTTAGAACTAAAATAGACAATATGCAAGAAAGAAGGGGGTAAGGTAACCCAGACGAAGACAGTTGAAGAGAGAGGAAAGTACATCCTTGCACTGGTTTTCAATTTGTATTGTAATTATGACTTTTTTTAATTGCTCTCAGTAACCCATTATCACATTCTCTCCCCTCCTCTTTTTGTTCTGTATATTGCTGATTTATGCTACTTCACAGAGGAACTTAATCAGTTGGAAACCGCCAAGCCACAAAAACTCTATAAAAACATGCAATGCACAGGCTGGAATAGTAATGAATGTCTCTGCACAGAGAAGTTTCATCCATGCAATTTCTGTCCAAAGTTGTTGTTCCATAGAAAGCTAATTACTTTAATGATATTTTTAATGACATTTCACAAGGATTATGATGACTTTTCACTCACTTTCAGAATGAAGGAAACTGAAACTTCGGTCCAGCTTCAGCTCACAAAACAAAAGATGTATTTCACCCTGCCATAAAGAAAAATAAGATTTCAATTTTCAAAATTTGTTCTCTCACTGAGATCTGTTTCTATTATGTAATCCAGAATCAGTGTTTTTTAAAACACAGAAGGTATTTGAGCACAACAGGACTTCGGTGAATCTCAGAAGAAAATCCAGTAACCTTCATTACTGTGATTAATTGCTCAAATAGCTGCTTAAGTTGCAGACATGATATTCCTGATAAAAGCATCAGAGATTACATCATCTGCTATACAGAGCAGTTAAATGAGTAGAGTTGAATCTGTGCCTGAACTCCTCTGAACTTGAACAAATGTGCACTGCTGCCCCTCTCCTGCAGATTTGTGAAGACTGCAAGCTCCTCCCAGCTATAGGCAATTTCAAGTAAAACTTTCAAAAGCCACCACAATCTTCAGAGATCAACTAGTGATAGTAACAGAGAAAATCTGAGCATATGCAACATAAGAATTAACCTGGTCAGGTTCTCCAGGCACATTTTGTGTAGAAACCACTCCATGGTTAGAGGTAATGAAAGCTCTTTACCCTAGGACAAAAGCCTGCAAACTTATTCCAACATATCAGAAGGAGCATGAAAGAAGCTCAGGATTGTTGCTATATGTGTGTCTCCTTTGGATAAACAGAACCCTTCTGGGTTAAAATAATATTCTGCTTTAACACCACAGTATTTGCCTTTTAAGATGCTTGTAAGTACACTCTTCTCAGCAGGGAGTTTTGCAAAGGGACCTTCAAGCCCAGGAGACCATCCAAAACTGTATCTCATTTTCACTTAATCTTGAGCCTAAACCTGCTCAGGAAAGAATGTTTGAACTCAGCCAATGCATTTGAGGCAACACAGAATAAACAAGGATGCTCCTGTAAGCTAGACTCCCAAGCAAGGACACATCATATAAAAAGACGGAACAGCAATGTAATAGCAACAGCAAGAATCTTAGCACATTCAATACCATGAAAAGTAACTGATTAAAGGTCTAACTTCATTGCCTTTCACCCAACAAAACCAAACCAAAACAAAAAAAAAATCTATTTTAAATGAAACGGCAGAACCCTAAAGGCTTGAGACAAAGACCATCTGAAAACTCCCAAGATAATGACCTGTGGATTGCTGGGTCTTCAAATCACAGAATGTCTTTTGCTGTCTGTTTTAGTACTTAGAACCTTTGTCATCACACTTCTCATAGGATCTTGTTGAAATCAGTCCTCAGCCATGGCTCTCTTCCTATTACTTCTCTCATCACACATACCTGATCTTCAGCCCACTGCTTTCTCAGTAAATTGACATCTGCCCCATGCACATTTGCACCAAATTTTTGTTCTTGTTATGAATGTCTCTCCCTCTGAAATCTTCCTTCCCTTAAATTACACATAATTTAAAATTGGTCTTTATAAAATCAGCCTTCACTTCAGTTTAATTTTAAAATAAATAAAAACCTCCAAACTGTAATTGTGCTGTCTGGTCTGTCTGAAGTAGAACTCAATGAGAATGAGTTTTCCCATGTCACACACCCAAAAAATGATGAGATAAAACTGAGATTGTTTCATATCTTCATTAAAACCAGATACAGAGATATTTATCTCAGACTAGACATTAAGTCTAGCAAAGGTACTATACAGGAAAATCTCAGTCTACTTAATTAACAGAGCAATTATTTTAAATATCACCTAGATTGACGTTTTTCATATTATGCTAAGGGACATAACTGAAACCCAGCAACATTTTATTTTCTTTCTCCCAAAACTTAAACTTGAACTGGGAAAAACCATTCTGATTAAATATGTCGTTCAGATGCATGAGTAGCCTTAGGAGTAGTTGTGTTTCAAACAGAAAACTGCTAAAAACAGTCACTTGGGCTTCTCCTACAGTTCATCCAGTTCAAGGGGCCTCCAGTAACTCTTCCTAGCTAAATTTTACCAGAAGATAGCTGCCGGTCTTGACACCTCTGTCTTGAATCTTGTCCTCACAAAGCATCTTCACTGGTGTCTAAATTATGTTCGCATTCTTGTGATGGTTTGGGAGTTACCCACACACACACACTTTATAAAATCACCCAGACTAGATTCAGCCATCTGGAAGTTAAGGAATGAAGCTCTATTTACAGCTTAGCACAGTATACAGGCAGATATACACGCTATAGACAGGAATAGTTACAGAAATATACAAGTTACAGGTAATACACAAACACAACACTCCTCCCAGAAATCAGAGACCCCAGTAGGGGCTCCCAACCACCCTTACACCTTCTTTCCACCCCTCTACCTTACCCCAGGGTCTGGCTTATGCACCAGGTGAGCTTGGAGGATTGACCAGGGGGGTTAGAAGTAGAGTGGTTAGTTAGGTTACGCAGCAGAGAGGCCAGAGGACAAAACCAACTAGAGAGACCAAGACTCTCTGTGTCTTATCTATGTTTGTGGTGTTGTTCTTATATATCTCAGCAAGCCTATAAGTGAAGTAGACATCATCAGTATTTTCTATTCACAACCTATAGTCTAATTATTTTCATTAAAATATTCCAATTAGCTTCAAACCAGCACAATTCTCCTTCCTAATCACAACCCACGTATCCTCTGGAAGATCTTCACAGCACAAGAAGTGCAGGACTGACTTTGGTGGACTTCACATGATTGCTAGAGATTTCTTCAATCAGTTGGTTAGACAACATCTAATGAATCTCATTTTTAGGCATTTAATATGGTGTCACCTTCAACTGTCTGGTCCACTCCTCTGAGTATGAGCAAATGGAGACTGGTCTGTATCAGACACTGGACCCTGGTTTAGTGTACTATCTTAAACATCATATAATATCAAAGTTACTCAGAAACAAATCATAGAATCATAGAATGGCAGGATTGGAAGTGACCTCAAGGATCATCTAGTTCCAATCCCCTGCCACAGACAGGGACACCTCCCACTAGTACAGGTCACTCAAGGCCTTGTCCAACCTGGTCTTGAACACCTCCAGGGAGGGAGCAGCCACAACCTCCCTGGGCAACCTGTGCCAGTGTCTCACCATCCTCACTGGAAAGAACTTCCTCCTGACATCTAGTTTAAATCTTCCCTCTACCAGTTTAAACCAATTGCCACTTGTCCTGTCATTATAAGACCTTGTCAGTAGTCCCTCCTCAGCCTTCCTGTAGGCCCCCTTCAGATATTGGAAGGCTACTATAAGGTCTCCTCNACAAGAGCAGAGTAAAGGGGCAGAATCCCCTCCCTTGCCCTGCTGGCCATGCTTCTCTTGATGCAGCCTAGGACTCGGTTGCTGTCTGGGCTGCATGTGCACACTGCAGGCTCATGTTGAGTTTTTCATCAACCCAGACTCCAAGGTCCTTTTCCTCAGGGCTGCTCTCCAGCCATTCACCACCCAGCCTGTATTTGTGCTTGGAGTTGTGCCCACCCAGGTGCAGGACCTTATACTTGACCTTATTGAATTTCATGAGATTGGCTTGGGCCCACCTCTCCAGGTCCCTCTGGATGCCATCCCTGCCCTCTAGCAAGTCGATGTACACCAAGCTGATTACATAATATATCAATCATCTTATACACCAATTCGATAAATCTGTTTTACTGCTATCCATTGCTAGGAGTGGGTGCCACAGGAAAAGCATTAGAACGGAGTAAATGTATAGTCAAAATTCTCCAGTTTTACTGTTTCCAGAACCAGAAGTTTCTTTTCTGGTTTAGCAGTTCCTGTTAGATTCTTTCCATTAATTTACCTGAGTATTCTTATTTTGAAGTTTTTAAATGTAATTTCTCACCTGAATTGAACCTACAGCAAATAAAATACTCATTACTAAGCTTCCAAACACCATGTCTGAATGTGGTGTTTGATGCTGGCCTGTAACCACAGCCAGGTCTACCTCAAGCTGTATCATCATCTTGTTCACCACTGTCTGTTGCCATCTTGTATTTAACGTGGAGTTATTGAAGCCAGGATATACTGATTTGTGCTTGTATAGCATTCAGAACAGCAGGGGTCCTGACTAGGCAGCACAGCAAGAGAAAGTTACAACTTGGGCTCAAAGCCAACAAGGGTTTCAGCACAATCATCAACTTCATGGTTAGCTAAGCTGTAGGACTTTGGCAGTGGGAACCATCATTTATAATGTGACGTGCCACATTCTGGTATGAGCTTGCCCCTTAAACCAATCTGTCCCTGAGAAAAGAAAGCCTGGGCCCTTCCAGGGAAAGGTCAGGCACACTTGTCTGCTGGAAGTAAACCTCCCAGTGTTAACAAAATGGCAACTATCCACGCAACAGGTAAACATAGTCTGAAGGACTTCCGTAAGTAATATTGACAGCTGGAGTAATAATGACCTAAAGTCACCCCTTCAGGCTGTCTGAGAATGGTAGATAACTTAACAATGAAAATCTGATCACATTAACACAGTGGGAAAAGAAATTATCAAATTAATCCACTAATCCAAAATGAACATCACTGCTTTTACCAGATTTTTGCCTTTAACTGTAATGACAATGTTACCAAACCTTGCTACTTTAGTAGGCTTCATAATTTGGGGGATTATTTTTAAGTACTGCCTCCTAGAGAAATGTCATTGGCATCAGTGACGTAGTTTTTACATCAAAAAGTCATTTCAGCAAAAGCTTGAGGACAAGAAAATGAAAATACAGAAACTGGAAAATAAACACTATATATACCTGTATTTACTTGGAGGAGGAGGAGGGAGGTAGCAGGCACAATGATTTGGAGTCTCTCTGAACAGTGCAGAGTTCTGACTTTTTCAGATCCAACCTATCGAGAAATCTTTACTAAAACTACAAGATCTAGCAGTTCCTCTGTCCTCTTCTGTAGAAAGTTTCCATTACACACAAACCCAAAAATTGAAGTTTGAAGAAAAAATGAGTTAGATTTTGGGAGCAGGGAGGTTCTGGGAGGAGTCCAGGGAAGGGTTCTAAGTAGGCTGAATATGTAAACAACACTTACCTTCAGAATTATCCTGAAGGATGCTGAATTTTCACAATTCTTGTCTCATCAGGAGCCTGTGTTTCTTCTCCAGGAAATTTTGTCATCCTCCCCACCCCCGGTTTAATTATCCCTTTCACTGAACTAGTTTGTCAGTATGAAGAGGATATAAATAAAACTAGTCATGGGCAATAAAGCCTTGCAAATCTACCATTGTACTGCTCCAACTCCCTATCAGCCCTCCTAATTTTTAACTGAATGTTACCATTAAGTGGTTCCCTTTATTATGCAGCCAGTGAGATTTCTTTAGCATACAAATTCCTGTGCTCCCAGAATAAGCATTACTGACATGACATTTCTGATTCTAATTATTTTAGATTATTTTCCATCAGGCATTAAAAACAGTGGGATTTTCAGTATTCCATTAAGAAACAGGACAACAGCCTAAGAGGGAGCCTTAGCAAATACACTGAAGGTATTCTCAAATACTAAAAAATTGCTGCCAGATGAAATGAGCATTATTTCTAAAGCTGTTTTCCTAAACTGCTGCTAGAGATAGCAGGATAAGCTGTTGTAATCCTAGATCTGGAATCAGGGATACCACATCTTTCAAACTGCTCTAGGCAGTAACCAGGAGACCTTTTCCCCCCCCTCATTCCCCACACTTTAAACCTGTTTCCAGCCCACTGGAGTGGGAAATACATGCAGTGATACCATGGCCAGTTTCTGCCACCAAACAGATGGTGACTGCTGGAAGCCAGTAGCAGAGATCCTAGTCGCTGAAAGTTTATTGGGAGAGCCCACCAGTGTGAATAAATGTCTTTAGATGAACTAATTAAATGGACACTTTTCATTAGTTAGTACCATCTGTTAGGCCACAAACCTGGTGGAGTTGCATACAGGTGGACATTCCTAGGTGGGAATGGGGAAAACAACATCTTATGGGTTGTGCAGCCACTGCACCCCAATAACAGGTTAACGATGTTTTACACAGCATATTCCTTCATTTTGTGTCCACAGAAAGGTTCAGGGGTTTAAGCACTCTCTCCTCATATCACCTAGATAGGTACTGGTTGGTGTTGAGCACCAAGTTTAAAAGAAGTTTAGTCTTCCTGTCCAGGTGCACCACATATTTCTGGATGTGTCACAAGCATCTGTGAAACTTCCACAATTACACTGGTGTCTGTATGCAGCAACAAAAAGCATGCAATGAAACAAATTTTTTTTTTTCTTTTTCAGAAAAATAATTACAAAAGCTCTGGAAAAGTCTGCAAGAATGAATCTGGGATCCATCATTGCATTGGGGTAAAGAGGATAGCAGTACAAAACACTTCCAGACTTTTTTTATTAAATCAAATAATTCACATAATGCCGGACTCCACATTAAAGCCCTACACATTCTGATTCAGCCTTATTTTGGAACTCACATATACATGGCAAATACAGTACAGGGAGTTACGCTTCACTTGCTTGACTCTCACCCTTGTACACCCAGCACCCCTCAAAGCTTACCTATCTCACTGGTAAAAAATTTCCTACTGAAGCCTGTGTCTCTTTCAGCTCCTCAGGGCTATAAGAGAGGCAAGCCAGTTTACACCTGTGAAGTAAAAAGCTCTCATGTAAACACCAAATCATACCTGTGAATCATTCCTGGCAAACGCTCGCGTTTCCTGGCATGGCATCTTCTAACAAGGTACATTATTATTTAATCTTTGCTTTTCAGAGACACCTGTAATTTTCAGATGAACCAGAAGCTGTACGAAAATAAACGGATTAAAAGTCTCCTTCTTAAGTACTGCTCACTGCAATTCTCCTGTACTACCCTAAGCTTCCCAGACTTCTGCAAGCAAGTGCTGGACAGAGGGGACTATTGCTGAAAATAAAAGCCTGAAAGGAAACATTTTTCAGGAAAATGTTGGGGTTTTTTTCCCAGACCTTAGTATATACAAAAGGTTACCAGTAGTTTATTTTTCACACCCTTATACATCACCCTTAGACAGCTAAACAGTAAAGGCAACACAGACATCCAGGAAGTTGGCCAGCCACCACACAAAGAGCTTTACAAACAGCAGAAAGGCCAATATGCTCCTATTTACAATATTTTGCGACCCTAACCTAATCATCTTGTTTATTACTTCCTCGTTTTATAGCTCTGCTCTTTCAAGAGAACCAGCAGCCAAAATTTCTTCTCTACTGGCCAAAGGAGTAGCCAAGTGTCTGCTTTGCAGCCAATGCCAGTTACTGAACTACAAGCAGCTAACAGGAGGTTGAGAATGTACAAGGTAGCAGCTGATGCCTTTCTACTGGAAAATTAGACTTCAGTTCTAGGCACTCAAGGATTTACTCATTTTTTATATAAACTTAATTCATTCTCCAACCCAATTTGAAATTATTTCATCAAATTTGGATTTAAATTAGGGCAGCCAGTGGAACTGCACTGATTTATGCCAGCTGAGGAACTGACTATGTTTTAGTACTGCATTCCCTTGTTTTTGTGCAAGAGTTAATGAGTAAGAATTCCAGCCCAAAGAAAGCAGATGTTGTTGTGTAATTTCAAGGCCAAATAGAAGTATGCACGCTGAAATCAGAAACCTCTAATTTAAAAGGCCTTCACAGCACAAAAAAAAAAAAAAAAAAAAAAAAAAAAAAAAAAGTTTTTCCCAGTATGTGAGTGTACAGATCCCAGCAGAGGGCCTTCAGCATTCAGCAAGAAGTCACTTAGTCACTTTTATCTAAAGCTAGTCACAAGCATTCACATGATATATTCACTTATGACCCCGTGTAAATAGTAGACGTGACTCTTGGATTCCTCCAGACAATACCTCTACAAGCAGCCAAACCTTTTACAACTAAGCTGTATAAAATGGTAATTATTCATTTCCATTATCTGAGAATGGTATATCACACAGAAATGCAGTTCCTTTACATGACTTTCTGCCCTAGCACTGCCTGGCAATTCTCTCCTTATAACACTGTACTTGAACACAATTGTTGTGCAGAGGGAAAAATAACATATTAAGTCTATTCAAGTCCTTCTTATCTGAATTGATAGTTAAGACTGAATTCCAGACATCCACATTTGAAGACCATCTTAAAGCCATCCCAAAGCTTTCTGGGCTCCTCGAAACCTTGAACCCGAGCATTTTATGAACAAATTTGCATTTGGACATCGGTGCTCCAAGAGATATGCTGGTTGGAGTTCTCATCATATGGAGAATCCAGATATAACTTGTCTTTAGCTAGTGATGTTTCCAGAAGAGGTGAAGGCTGGAAGATCTTGATGAAGTTTATCTATTGTTTTAGAATCACAGAATGGTAAGGTTGGAAGGGACCTCAAGGATCATTTAGTTCCAACCCCTTGCCATAGGCAGGGACACCTCCCACTAGCACAGCTCACTCAAGGCCTCAACCAACCTGGCCTTGAACACCTCCAGGGAGGGAGCATTTGACAACCTCCCTGGGCAACCTGTGCCAGTGCCTCACCATCCTCACTGTAAAGAACTTCCTCCTAACATCTAGTCTAAATCTTCCCTCTGCCAGTTTAAACCCATTGCCCCTTGTCCTGTCATTGCAAGATGTCAATAGTCCCTCCTCAGCCTTCCTGTAGGTCCCCTTCAGATACTGGAAGGCTACTATAAGGTCTCCTCAAAGCCTTCTCTTCTCCAGGCTGAAGAACCCCAACTCTCTCAACCTGTCCTCACAGGAGAGCTACTCCAACCCTCTGATCACCTACATAGCCTCCTCTGGACCCGCTCCAACACTTCCATCTCCTTCCTGCGCTGAGGGCTCAGGAAGGTTTTATGTAAGGCTAAGAGTCTCAATTAAACTCATTAGGATCTCTGTCTCAGGATTTAAATTACATTTCAGCTCTTACTGACATTTTTCACAGGACCAAACAGTAGCTCTTCAAAAAGAAAGCCACTCCCAAGAATTAGTCCTACAGAGACAAAACTTAATTCAAGATTTGCAAGGGAAAAGTGAGCATCCTAAACAAACTGCTTTTACAATATCAATCTACCCCTACATAGTCAACAAAAATGAGCCTAATACATTAAAAAAAATACATAATTCCTAAATAAGAATAGTGCAGTAGTAAAAAAAGGATTTCAAGCTTTTTCTGGATGAGCACAAAGTAGATTCCAGAAATCTTGATGCAAAATGCATGCAAAGTAGGAAAATGCTTCAGCAAATGAAAATTTATTCAATTAGTTTAATCACATATTCTTACTGCTATGTGAATAGATACAATTAACCTTATACTGCACCTAGAATTTCTAGTCAGACTAAATATGGGGAAGGAATAGTAACTAAGTAAGATCGATACTGCGTTTTCCCCTTAAAGGGGAATTGTTTTTCCAGTATACATCAGAAATGCCAGTCAACACACCTGATGGCAGATTTGTGTTCCAGTGCATTGCTTATAAATGGTTGTTTTCTAACAAATACCAAAGATTTTCTGCCTAAGTTGATTATCCAGGGTGCTATAAAATACTTGAAATTCTGGTTCTATGTTAAAAGAAACTGATTTTTTTAAAAAAAAATCATATTTTCACCTTTACCCAGTGCGTTGCTTGCTAAGGATGCTTCCTTAGATACATAATTTGCCATTTTCTTTAAGCAGCAAGTCAATTTTGGAACTCACCAAGGAAAAGGAATAGGAGTCATTAAGTCACAGAAGTAGTTTTCTCTCACTTGCCGTTACGAGGTCAGAAAAAAAGCATTAAATAAGTAGCTGAACTTCCTTATATGCACCTATGAAAGAATTATTATAAGTTTAGGGGATATATCCCTACAGGATCAATAGTTTGTTTTGTTTAAAGGAGAATTTTGGAAACAGCATATGTAAGGGGTTATTGATATTTTAATGTTTTTCTAGTTCCCCATTAAAATACCTCTACATGTAGAAACATGTATTTTTAATAGCCTCTGACTTTAACAAGTATGGGAAGCTCTTGTGCAGTAGCAACTAGCAAAATTTCCAGCAGGTATCTGCATTTGCCAATCCTAGCCCAAAAAGAAAGTCAAATAGTTCTTCAGTCAGCCTGGTAAAGATAAAAATGGGATGATACTGGAGATCTAGATTATCTGACATAAAACCTATGTTTAGAGTAATGTATAGACTTTCACTTACGTGAACAACATCTGGCAATGTACTTTTACTAAGGCACCAGTACGAAAATCTACAAATTTCAACCTTCTGCATTGAACTCCAGCATCATCAGCTTTATCCTTACCCCATGAGGAACACAAGTCTCCTGGACTGCACAGTTGAAAGCTTAGATTAAAATCTACTCTACAAGTTACAATGATCACATTTTACCTGTTACACTTTTAACTAGTCTCCTTTCCCCTCCTATTTACATTTGATTGTTGTTTTAGCCAAATAGCAGACCTGTTAATAGTTCAGTCATAAGCAGCCCTGGGTATGTACAATTAAATATGAACCAAGTAGTGGTTCATATTTACCCCTAGAGACTAAATACATGCTCTGTAATATTTAAAACCTGCACTGGACAAAAGATTGAGAAGCACATTCCATTTCTCACCTTTCAAATCCTAGAATACATTCAGCAATGAGTCTCTATCATTTGGGGAGAGTTATAGTTGATCATTTGCAAAGATCATAAATGTACACACAAAACAACAGGAGAGGGAAAGAGGAAAGGATTACGGTGTAGAGCTAAGGTGCCACAACAAAATGAGAAAGAAAATTTTAGAATAGAAGTTAAATAGGAATGAGAAATATTTAGAGTAACTAAACATGCATGAAACACCAGAACTTGTCATCCTAACCAAACAGAAAGGCTGGCAGTAGAGTTGGGAACCTGGGAATAGGCATGATCCATGTACTGGCTGATATATATTGTAATAGCATTCTGAAACTACTGGCAACAGCAGAAGCACAAGACGATAAGCAAGATTGCTCAGCTAAATATGCCATTACAATACATGCACAGTTGTTCTATTATACACAGGCCACTAGATTAGTACTCATCACCTAACAATGTATGATTAGGTTCAATTGAGAAGCAGATACAGATGAGCAATGTGGATGCTCACAGAAACTACACAAGCAATGAAAAGCTACATGCATGGGAAAAATGGACTAACTTTGCCCTCTGACAGATGATGCATGTGGGTGAAGACAGAGTGATATCTTCCCTCACCACATGTCAGGGCATAAAAAGGTGTATGAAATCTTCCATTTCTCAATTACACACAGCCATAAATGCCAGCTGGTTTTAATTAAAAGGATGAAATATCAGCATTTAACAAGGTTTAGAAAAACTGTTTATGAAAGAACTTCCATTCACCATTCTGTAATATCCAACTTATAACAATGTACATTCCCCCACACCACATGTAAAACTCATGTTTGCTAGCACGGCTGTCTGGGGGTCCCAGTAATGCCCATCTCAGTTACCTAGCCACAAACTGATTGCACTCCATTTGCTTCCATGATGTTGCAGTCACTGCCTCTGAGCAATTTTGTCTAAGACAGTTCCTCTAGAGCAGAATAAAAGATAAATTTTCTAATGTCTGAAGAAGGCTGTAACTAGCCACCAGCTTGGCTAGAAAGATGTGTTGTGCATTATATAACATCACTGATCACCATTTCCTGCTGTAATAGTTGTCATTATATGAGCCTGTTTTCAGGTCTTTAGTTCACCATTAAAGTTTCCCGTTAGCTCACATTTGATACTTTCTTTTTTTTACTTTTTTTTTTTTCAAGTAATGGTTTTGAATATTTGACAGTGGTAATAAGCATAAAGAGCTACATTTTAGGATACAATTTTGTGCTTATACTGTTCAAAAGCAACTTTTGTATAAATAATAGAAGCAAATATAGACCACATGAAAGAGCTAATTTTAAATCTTTTTAAACAAAAATCAAAACAGATCATCTCGACAAATTCACCAAAGGCTGTAAGTCAGCTCTTCTGCAGCTGACACAATAAGGCATGTTATTCACTTTCAAACAAACAGACTCTATGAGTCATGTTTCCAGCTTTTGGGAAGTTGTTAGAAATGCCATCATTGTTTCCACGAGTTTGAAGACATCCGAGTGGTTGAACAACTCTTTTGAATTTCTTACAAAAAAGCTAACCCAGAAATACAAGGTTCTAGCTTGAAACAAGGTAACAGTGCTTTAAGATTAACATCAAATATTAAGATTCAAGACAAAAGCTGAAAATTTGGAAATGCCAGTGCTTATTTTTAAGAGCAAAAAAGTTGACTCCATTCAAAACATAGCAATGTTATCATTTCTGAAGTCAACAAATAACATGATTTCACATGATGTTCTGAGGATGCAATTGGGAGGCAAATCTTCAAGTATTAATTCCCACTCTACCCTTCACTTTCAGGCTATCACCCAGGTGCATAGAGTAAGTACAAAACAGGGTAACAAAATACTCAGACCAAGCAGCCAGCAAGTAGACCCTTACCATTAACCAAGTGAGCAAAGCCTTGCTTTTTCCCTAACCTCCACCCGTGCACAATTGAGATTTAACCATGACAGTATAATTGTTTCAGAAATCTCTAAGCCATTAGCCTCAGTGCTTACAGCCATGAGTTCTGCAAATTAACAGCAGGAGTGAGGTAAATCAATTACTTACCACACAGAGTTAGTCCTGCTTATATGTACATAAATATGTGCATATATATATACAGAAATACACTGCCACAGCCTCCATCATAAGCCACAAATTACTGAGAGTTCAGTGCAAGGAACGGAGGGTAGTGATCGCTACGATACTGTTGCACATCAGAGCAGCCCAAAGATTCCTGCAGCACATCAGCCTGTAATGACACCCTAGGACAACTGTATCCTAGGCAAGGTATATTGGTACAAAGCACATACCATCTCCTTGCCCATAAGCACTCCCTTTGGCTGATGAGATTCAACCACTTACTTGCAGACCCCCTGCAAGCATGGTTGCCTTTATACTCACTAATTTAAACACCTGCTGTGTTTGTTTCTTCAATACATTTTTCTTGGGGGGGGNGCAAACATGTATTTGGATAATGCTAAAACCAACTTTAACATTAAAGCAACAGTAGGCAGGAAATTATGAGCTAGGACTGTTACTCGATTCTTTCTGCAACTCACATCATCATCATAATCATTCCTTCCTGTCCTTTTCTCTAAATCACTGTTCCTTCCTCCTGCAAAACAGAGAAATAAAAATCAAGTAGACAGTGAACAAAGACATCAAAAGATCAGCAATCAGAAGATCATGGTTATTTTATCCTCCCTGCTTTCTGTTTCTTCTAGAATAAATTGTAGAGGGTTGCAGAGAACCAAAGAGAACTGGGACCCTAGTTGCTTCTGACCCTTTAGTTGGAGCAGCAGAATAAAAATAAATAAACCCTGCCTTCTACCTCTATGACCTTTGATTTCTGATGCTGCAAGATACTCTGAAGAATCATTTTAATAACAAGATTTCTAATCTGAGTGAGGGGGACTCTGCTCTTGCTCTTTTGATCCAGTAGTTTCTTTAGAGATGAGAATGTGTCATATTTCTGTTCCACAAACAATGTCACTTTCAGTTAAAATACATGTTGAGCACCTCATACTACACTACTGCTCTTCAATAGGGATGTCTTTGAAGTCTGAAAGTTTATCCTCTTGCATTGCTATGACAGATGTATTAAATGTAGCGAGCAAATGATTCCATTTCAAAGCACACTTTTCTGCTTAATTTGGATATAACCCTGTAAATATTTTCATTGTTATTTTGTTAATTTTTGAGATCAAAACCTCCACTTTTAGACAAATTAGAAAGTCTTTATATAAAAAAAAATAATTCTCAGCTAGACAAAAATTACTGAATATGATCCAAATTTGTGGGAATTAATTTGGTTGGACTTTCAGAAGATTTGATGATTTTCAAACATAAATCAGCTCACCTAATACAGCTCCTCACGAAGACTTGTTTGCAGACTCTGCTTCAAACTGCAGCCACTTTTGTTTGCTTCTGTTCTTTTCATATGAAATTTCTGTCAAAACAATGAAAACTGAGACAGATCCTCAAGCTGGTATAAACTAAAGTATAAACTAACTTCACTGGCTTCATTTATGCTAGACTGAAATTCTGGTGCTTCATTTCAACAGCAGATATTGCTGTTATGATCAGCTCAGAAAACATTCTGTATAAGAGTACACAAAACTGAGTTAAAAAAAAAAATCACCTCCACACACACAAAAAAATATAATTATCTGATGTAATTCTTCCTAATGTACTAATCCAACTCATTTTAATCAGCAAAGGTGTAGTCCTTGTAATATACCAGAGTCTCAAGCATAATAAGCAGTGGCAAATGGACCAGACCAATGAGTACTAGGATTAGTGACTTCAAGAGACCCATCTGCTCATCAATTTGGATTAGACAATTTGGTCTAATAATCTTACTCTTCCCTCTTTTCGTCCATGCAAATTCTGACCTATGATGCATTTTAAGAGGTCTAACTTTAAAGATAATTTCTAAAATTATTTGGGCATCTTTAGTGGCAATATGCTGGAGGAATAACAGTAAAGCTTCATTTCTCACAAGGTTATCCAAAAGAAACAGCCCTTCTTTCCTCTCAGCAACAAAAGAAAGCCTCCCTGAAGAGCTTCCAGCTATTCCACACTGCATCTTACAAGAAGGGGAACTTGTTAACAAAGCCTCTGAAGCTCCATTGTTATCAGTATCCAACTTTTACACATTTTCCCTTCACTTATTTCTATTTATATTTAGTCAGTCACAAACTTCTTGATTTTTTAAAATGGAGACCTACCTACCACATGAAAAGATTTCTAGATGTAGAAAAGAATGCAGAGAAAATTTATGTCAAGTTTTATATACACTGATGTAACCTGAAGACACAATGGGCTCGCTTTTCTCTTGTACATTCATTTTACAATACATAGACTCACAGTATGAGACTAAGGCTGCATGTAATTTCCCTCCCTACTGTTAGCTTTCCATTGAAGACTTATACACACCACCACATCCTCCCAAGATGTTGGAAACCTTATACTCTGTTGTTAACACCCACTCCCTGTCCACTCTCAAATGTTGAATTGAAGAGAGACAAAAAAAATGCAGGCTAACTCCAGATATTACTGCTTAAAACTAAGGCTTGTATTCCTATTAAAAGTCTTCAAAAACAATTATTCCCATTTAAAAATCATGGATATCTTGATATTCCTATCATATTAAATAGTAAAATAAAGCAACTCACAAATCCTTCATCTACAGATTATATAGAAATCCAGGTATAATGCAACTTAATGTAATTGAATATCTGCTCTAATTCCAATTTCACCAAGGTCATCTGAGTTACTGGCTGTTGCAAAGTAACTTTGCAGTCTAAATAACCACAAATGTTCAAAGAAAGAAGTGGTAGGTGCCAAAAATGTCTCACCCACCAAAGAAATGCTTCTGCAACCTGAAGGACTAATTTCTCTGCAAGTGCAAAACAAAATTATTCTAGATACACTTCATAGTTAGCGTCTGACATATACTACATTTTCACCTTGGTAAAAATACAAGAGCAAAAGAGCATAGCCAAGGGGTATAATTTTCTCATCCTCTGTCACATCACAAAATGTTAAGTACATGTTCTCTTCTAGCAATCCCCACACAAAAGGATAAAATGAACAGCAGTGAACTTTGGTTCATTAAATGTCACCCCAAAATAGATAATTACCATATGAACATTAAACTGATGTACTCCTCTCCTTACGAGGTTCCCTTTTACTACCTAAGATATAACCAGATCTTAATTGGTGTGGAAATGTAATCTCTTGGAGCGCAATTCAAAGACTGACAATATTTCACCTATCCACTAACTCTAAACAGCGTTCTCAGAACTAGGCCAAAATAAACCTTTACAAAAAAAAAAAAAAATACTTGCTAAACACATGTACATATAGAGCATGAGTTACAATCACAACTGTATGCAGAACTTTGAATTCTTGTCTATACTTGTAGTCTACATGAGTCACTTCAAAGAGAGTAATTGCTGTTCTGTTCCTCTGTGGAAAGGTTTACTGAATCCCTGTTTGTGTCCCTACCCATGAGCTTCATGGTTGAACAGATGCCATGAGCAACAGTATCCCACTGAGATGGGCATCAGTATCACAGTATCACAGATGTTGGAAGAGACCTCAAAGATCATCAAGTCCAACCCATTACCACAGACCTCAAGACTACACCATGGCACCAAGTGCCACATCCAAACCCGCCTTCAACAACTCCAGGGACGGTGACTCCACCACCTCCCTGGGCAGCCCATTCCAGTAGCCAATGACTCTCTCAGTCAAGAACTTTCTCCTCACCTCCAGTCCAAACTTCCCCTGGCGCAGCTTGAGGCTGTGTCCTCTTGTTCTGGTGCTGATTGCCTAAGAGAAGAAGGTAACCTCCTCCTGGCTACAACCACCCTTCAGGTTGTTGTAGACAGCAAGAAGGTCTCCCCTGAGCCTCCTCTTCTCCAGGCTAAACAATCCCATCTCCCTCAGCCTCTCTTCATAGGCCTTGTGCTCAAGGCCTCTCACCAGCCTCGTTGCCCTTCTCTGGACACGCTCAAGCACCTCAACGTCCTTCTTAAATTGAGGGGCCCAGAACTGGACACAGTACTCAAGGTGTGGCCCAACCAGTACAGGGGGAGAATGACCTCCCTGCTCCTGCTGGCCACACTATTCCTGATGCAGGCCAGGATGCCATTGGCCTTCTTGGCCACCTGGGCGCACTTTAGGCGTGGGTCAATCAGCATCCCTTTCTGTTTGGCTGCTCTCCAGCCACTCCAACCCCCAGTATGTTGTAGACTAAATGAAAATAGGATATTGGCAACCAGCATCAGCTGAGTAGATGAAATCAAAAGCTAAACACAAATTTAAACTGCACATTAATCCAGCGCTAAGAGAAGGGAGAAAAGCCATGCCTTTCAAATTCTTTTTAAAAATGTATCTCTAAAATTCAGATCTATTTGGAGACAATCTGATTTAGCTTCACTCCAAAGAAATACCATAGAAAAGTGATCTCTTTTCTATGATAGTTCCTTTACCAGTTTTTTCCTAAAATACAGGAAAGGGAAATAAATCCCTGAGGAGTTGACAGGAGATCATGAGAATGGTTGAATTAATTTTACTTCAAGGGTGGCCATAAGAGAAATCTTAAAAGTAGGTATTGAAGGTAAAAGAACGGAAAGCATTCCCGTCCAGACAGGTTAAATCCATAGTACATCATGTTATTTTAGTTCTGGATGTCCAAGCCACTTTTATTCCTGTATGAAATGACAAAAGTCTCATTTGTCTGCTTATGTAGTACTTAAAATAGAAGGTAAATACAAAAATCCAGTGACATCAAGAGCTAACAAATCCTGACATGTTAGAGAGGATGATCTACATTAACTTTCAAATACTCATCTATACCATTCCAAACGAAAAACAGCTGAAGTTTACAGTGAATGAAGATTCGCCTCCCCACCCAAAGGAATTGAAGAATCTGAGAAGTTATTTCAAAAAGGAACAAATGTCTGTAAAAACACAAATAAATGCTCTGTAATTTTAAGGCCATGTCATATTGTAAATTTCTTCATGTAATCTCCATGTCAACATGGAGAAATCACACAAAAATACACCACCTTATTTCCTATTTCTATTCCAGTTTGACAATTATTTTCCCCATTTTTGTGCAAAGATGTGTCTCATCCACAGCCTCACAACAACAGACCATTAAACTTGGCACTGCTAAGCTCAAACAGGCTTGACACGTTTAAGCCACAAACTCCAAGTTGCTTGTTCCTATTCCACAGACCTGTTTTATGACAAGACCAGAGGAGGAAAACAAGTCACCAGCCTGTTGTAACAATTTGGGGGTTTTTGAATCCTCAGTATTTGTCACATAGACATTTAGTCGTTAGGAGAATCAGTCATCATCATGCTTAGTCCACAGAAAAGTGTGATTTCCAATTTATACCCACAGTAGAAGGGTTCAAAAGCAGCAAGCTGCACAACGTACAACAACAGCAGTGCATACCTTCTGCACCCAAAACTTTATGGAGTCATCTAATCTTACCTCCCCTGCAACTGCCACTGTCCTCTTCTCTCCAAGCTCTCTGTCAGCTTCTGGGCCCACACTCCCTTCCATCTGCTCAGGTCTGTGTGAAACTTGGAACTCAATGTGGACCAAAACAGATCTCACAAACACTGCTTCCATATCGACCAAGTTTTACAGCTGTTCATCAGGATCTATGCCACCAGTCATGGACTGATTCGTCTGACAATACCTCACCAGCTGAGGCACTTGATTCAGCCTCAGGACAGCAGCAGCAGCAATAAAATAGGTCACAACTCTCACTGTTCAGCATCCATATTTTACACACTTCAAAAGTTTTTGAAGAGTTAACCCACAACTCTAATCTTTGTAGCCCTTAGTGTAGAGTCTCAAAGATATTTAGAGGACAGGAGCATCTCTCTTTTGAGAGAATCACAGAGTTAACCATGTTGGAAAAGACCTTTGAGATCACCAAGTTCAACCTATCATCTAACCCTTTTAATTAAATAAACCATGGCACTAAGTGCCTCATCCAGCCTCCTTTCAAACACCTTCAGGGATGGTGACTCCAGCACCTCCCTGACCAGCCCATTCCAATCACGCTTTCTGTGAAGAAATTCTTCCTAACATCCAGCCTAAACCTGCCTTGGCACAGTTAGAGACTGTCCTCTTGTCCTGTCACTGGGTGCCTGGCAGAAGAGACCAACTCCCGCCTGGTTGTAACCTCCTTTCAGGTAGTTGTAGAGAGCAATAAGGTCTGCCCTGAGCCTCCTCTTCTCCAGGCTGAAAAATCCCAGTTCCTTCAGCCTCTCCTCACAGGGTTGTGCTCCAGCTCCCTCACCAGCCTTATTAACCTTCTCTGGACACGTTCAAGGACCTCAATGTTCTTCTTAAATTGAGGGGTCCAAAACTGGACAAAGTACTCAAGGTGTGACCTAACCAGCGCTGAGTACAGGGTCAGAATGACTTCCCTGGTCCTGCTGACCACACCATTCCTGATATTGTCCAGGATGCCACTGGCCTTCTTGGCCATCTGGGCACACTGCTGGCTCTTGTTCAGTCAGTTGTTGACTAGTATCCTCGGGTCCCTCTCTGCTTGGCTGCTCTCCAGCCACTCTGTCCCCAGCTTGTAGCATTGCATGGGGTTGTTGTGGCCAAAGTGCAGAACCTGGTACTTGTTCTTGTTAAAACTCATGGCACTGGACTGCACGCATCTATCAAGGTCCCTCTACAGGGAGGTTGAGAGACCTGGAGACCTTTAGCCTGGAGAAGACTGAGAAGCTTTCATAAATATCTGAAGGGTGGCAGGGGTCAAGAAGATGATGCTGGATCTTTTTCAGTGATGCTCAATGATAGGGCAAGAGGCAGCTCAAACACACTGGAACACAGGAGGATTCACTTAAAACATACTGAAAATTTTACTTTGAAGATGACAGAACACTGAAACAGGCTGCACAGACAGGTTGTGAAGTCTCCTTCTCTGGAGACTTTCAAAACTCACCTGGACATGTTCCTGTCCAACCTGATCTAGGCAAACCTGCTTTAGGAGGGTATCATTCTATCAGACAGAAAAAAATTCCTTGCTGCAGAATGTTCACAAGTATTCACTCTACCATCATACGGTCAGCTTGGAAATCATCCTTCTGTCACAACGCTGGCAGTTTAACACAGCACACAAGCATCTTAAACCCATTATTTTTTTATTTGCCACAAAGAAATGCTGTTCAGTGTTTCAACACCTGCTCCACTGAGTTAGACAACCATCAATAAGGATTACTGTCACTATGTATTTTTTTCATCTCTCTCACTATCACCTTCATGCAGTCAGATTTTTAGGCAGAGTTGTTCTACCATAAAGATAAGAAATAGTTAAGAGAACGTAGGTTTTGGGTTTTGCTTGTGCAGAGACTGTGTACAGGATCTGTCACTGACACATGCCATCTCTTCAGATCAACTTTCTTCTCCAGTCCATTTCATAACCATAACTTTTAAGCAAGAAAATTCTCTGTTTTGATGCTAATACACTGCAAGCCACTACGTTCAGGGAACAACAACCTTCACCTCACATTGCACTTTGTTAAATAAATGAGAATGTTCCTCAGACATTGCCTGGTACAACAAACACAGCTTCTAGTTCATAGTACATCCTTTCTGCAGAACTAAGTTATATTGCACAAGGAGCCACCCTAATATTTTCATAGAATCATAGAATGGTAAGGTTGGAAGGGACCTCAAGGATCATCTAGTTCCAACCCCCTGCCATAGGCAGGGACACCTCCCACTAGGACAGGTCACTCAAGGCCCCCTCCAACCTAGCACTGAACACCTCCAGGGAGGGAGCAGCCACAACCTCCCTGGGCAACCTCTTCCAGTGCCTCACCACCCTCACTGGAAAGAACTTCCTCCTAACATCCAGTCTAAATCTCCCCTCTGCCAGTATAAACCCATTGCTCCTTGTCCTGTCATTGCAAGACCTTGTAAATAATCCCTCCACAGCCTTCCTGTAGGTCCCCTTTACATACTGGAAGGCTACTCTAAGGTCTCCTCTAAACCTTCTCTTCTTCAGACTGCAGAGCCCCAACTCTCTCAGCCTGTCCTCATAGGAGAGCTGCTCCAGCCCTCTGATCATCTTTGTGGCCCTCCTCTGGACCCACTCCAACACTTCCATGTCCTTCCTGTGCTGAGGGCTCCAGAACTGCACACAGTACTCCAGGTGGGGTCTGAAGAGAGAAGAGTAAAGGGGCAGAATCCCCTCCCTTGCCCTACTGGCCATGCTTCTCTTGATGCAGCCTAGGACTCAGTTGATGTCTGAGTTGCATGTGCAGAGTGTAGGCTCGTGTTGAGCTTTTCATCAACCCAGACTCCAAGGTCCTTTTCCTCAAGGCTGCTCTCCAGCCATTCACCACCNCTGTCCATGTCACTGACAAAGATGTTAAACAGCACTGGTCCCAGTACTGACCTCTGAGGGACACCACTTGGCACTGGTCTCCAGGTGGACATTGTGCCCTTGATCACCACTCTTTGGGTGCAACCATCCAGCCAATTCCTTATCCAGCAGTGCTCCACCCATCAAGTCCATGTTTTTCCATTTTGGTGACCAGGATGTCATGTGGGACAGAGTCAAATGCCTTACTCAGGTCCAGATGATGACATCAGTTGCCCTTCCCTTGTCCACTGTCTCTGTGACTTCATCATAAAAATCCACTAAATTTGTCAGGCAAGATCTGCCCTTGGTGAAGCCATTGCTGGTTCCCACCAATCACCTCTGGTTTGGTTTCCATTTACCTTAGCAGAACTTTCAGCAGGATCTGCTCCATGATCTTGCCAGGTAAGATTTTACTCATCTTAGAAACCAAGAGTCTTGGACCTGTCCACAGCTCTAGAACATCCATATTCACATTACCACCTTATGTCTGCTGCATGTCGATTCTCAGAAGCATCTGTTGGGCTGACTAACAACTGCATGGTTTTTAAACATGAGGAGGCTTAGCACATTGGTACAGAGCCTTACACCTCTGACCGTATTAATTCATACCTGTTTTTACAGGCCTTGCACATTGTGGTATCTAGCAAAAGCTATTTTTTCACTTCAAGCAAAACAGTTACAGTGAGTTTAGAAGCAGCATTTCACAATCAGGGTCTTCTACAGACTTGTTTTCTGCAAGATGAAAGCAGACTCCCTGTACAGCAAGTAACTTTCTTCCCACAACGTTAGTGCTCTGTGCCTTTTGGATTAGGAAAACTTCAGATTTGGTCTTATTATGAGAAAAACTGATAAAGTCTATTTATTTTTGTCCCTTCTGTTAACTCTAATATAATATAAATGGAAATGTTACTTCAATGAAGCCTCAAAGAGATCTGTCAAAGAAAAAAAAAAAGAATCAAAAATATAAATCAAAACTCCTGTACATTTTTTCATGTTTCTTGGAAGTTAAATATTTTTTAAAGGAAATTTGTTTTTACATTTGACCAACAGCACGCAATATGATTAAACTACATTGATCTTCAAGCTTTAAGCACATAAGTAAAGATTAACTTAGACATTAGACCCACTTAGCTATGTTTTACCCACTGAGTAGGTATTTTTAAGGTTGTGTTAAGCACCATTTGTTGTCTTTACTTTGGCTCGGAATCTTTATGCATGTTGCAAATCACAATAGCATATTAAAGGACAACAGCTCAAGAAAAAAATAGTCCCACTTTCAATTTGCTTCAGTTTTCAGGACCAACAAGTATGAAGGTTTTATTGGTTTCACAGTCAAGCAGTATGCAGTGGAATGTGCATTTGAAATATGCCTAAAGAGATTGTGCAGGGGGCAGCCAAGTGCATGCAGAAAGGTAGAGATGATCTGTCACCCTGGATATGTCATTCCATGTGTCTTTCAACTTCCACCGTTTCTCCATCTCCTCTATTTTAATTATAAACACTAAGTTTGGGGTGCTCACTATAGCCCAGGGAGGCCTCAGATGCAAGGGACTTCAAGACAGCGTAATGTGGAAACAAACAACTCTGGAGACGATTTACATAAGCATAAAAATTCAGAGGAACTTTTTATTTCCTCTATAAGATGTTCAGAAATCTCTGAGAAAGGGCAAAAATCATCACATTGGTGCATTCTCCTATCTATTCAGCAGATACTATTCTAACAACAGTGTGATCCAGCCATTATAAAGTTGCAACCAAAAAATACCACAACATTTCAGTGTGCTGCTGTCACATTTTAAAATAATCTATGCCTTCTTGATCTCTGGCTATCACGTATTGTAAAGGTTTGGGACTTCCCCACCCCCCCACACTTTGTAAAATGACCCAGACTAGCACTCAGTCGGCTGGAAGTTAAATGATGAAGCTATATTTACAGCTTTGCACAATGTACAGCAGATATTTACACTATATACACAATATTTACAGAAATATACAAATAAAAGGTAATACAGCAACACAACTCCCCTCCCAGAAATCAGAGACCCCAGGAGGGGCTCCCAACCACCCTTACACCTTCTCCCCACCCCTGTACCTTACCCCAAGGTTTGCCTTAAGTGCAAGGTAAATTAGGAGGATCAGCCAGGAGGGTTAGAAGAAAAAGTGGTTAGTGAGGATTAATCAGCAGAGGAGCCAGAGCCCAGAAGCTGCTAGATCCCACCAGCAGCTCCTGTTCCAGCAAGCCACAGAGAGAGACTGACTTATCAATTGTTTTGCTTAGTATTCCCAAACAACTCTCCAGCAAGCGTATGAGTGAAGTAGACACCATGATGTTTTCCTTTCACAGCCTATAGTGTAATTTTCTCTATTAAAATATTCTAATTAGCCTCAAACCAGCACACGTATCCAAGGAACTGCCATCAGGAAACTTATTCTCCCAAACCCTGGAAGAGTAGACAAAGTGCTGCCACATTGGTTACAACAGTTCCCTTCTCTTGCCCAAACTCAACAATGAAAGCAGAGGTATACTGGCTTGCAACACACCACTGCTCAGAAGATAAGAACAGTCATTGTATTGTAGTAGCAAACACAAATCCAGACCAGACAGAAGACCCTTTGAGCAATGCACATGTATTCAATGAGTGCTTGTCTCTCACTGGGAATATCACAGTATCACAGTATCACCAGGGTTGGAAGAGACCTCAAAGATCATCAAGTCCAACCCATTACCACAGACCTCAAGACTAGACCATGGCACCAAGTGCCACGTCCAAACCCGCCTTGAACACCTCCAGGGACAGTGACTCCACCACCTCCCTGGGCAG
>VWZE01016981.1:42727-122915 GCA_013396675.1 Eubucco bourcierii
GGTCAATCAGCACTCCCAGATCCCTTTCTGTTTGGCTGCTCTCCAGCCACTCCAACCCCAGCCTGTAGCTCTGCATGGGGTTGTTGTGGTCAAAGTGCAGCACCTGGCACTTGGATTTATTGAATGCCATCCCCCTGGACTCTGCCCATCTGTCCAGGCAGTCGAGGTCCTGCTGCAGAGCCCTTCTGCCCTCCAACCCAGCAACATCAGCCCCCAGCTTGGTGTCATCTGCAAACTTGTTGGTGACTGACTCGATGCCCTCATCCAGATCATCAATGAAGATGTTAAAGAGGATGGGGCCTAGTACTGATCCCTGGGGGATACCGCTAGTGACCGGCCTCCAGCTGGATGTGGATACCTCTAGTCAATAAAGCACTTAAACGTGTAAGTCACATTGCAGTCAGGGAGCCTTAAAATGATGAAGTGCTTTCCCGAACAACAGCTTAAAGAGGAAATAAAGTATTCTCCTGAATTTTTATAGTTTATTCCAGAAGAAGGTCCCTTGATTGAAATAATACTGGGTTTGTTGCAGCTATTTGACTCAGGACTTGAATTTCCTGCCATATGGAATTTCCCCAAAGAACACCTGGAAATCATGAAATAAAGATTTGTCTTAATGGTCATTTCCATTCTTGCGGTAAGGGCATCAATTATCTGTTTTCTCCTAGGTAACAATTGATAAACTATCATCTAAAAAACCACACAGATATTAAAACACATTTTGCAGAGCAGAAGAAGATATAGAGTTACCATTCGAACCCCAGGTCTGAGAAGGAACTCAATATGAAATCCTCAAGGGCTTTGTGGGAACAGAATACCACAGGGCCTCCTAGTTCCCCTCTCATTCCCAGTATATTCCCTGTCTTACTCCTCTGATTCCCTGGATGGTAGTACAGTTGCTGTATCTTAGATGACAAATCCACAGGTATAGATCCTTTTTCAAAGCCACACATACCTGCCATGCTTGAAGTATTCTATTCTTACTTCAGCTTGATCTCCAGAGCTCTCTGGAAGTTACAGAAGAAAGGTTTGCCACCTGAACCCCGCTGCCATCCTTTGGGTAACTGAAGCAGGCAGGCCTGAGCATGCTTTACCACAGTCAATCAGCAACAGCACTCTGTCCTTTGTAGGGAGAGTATGAGCTCAGAGCACAGATCACAGGAAGGAGTGCTGGGTTACAGGACGCGCCTCATGGTTGCACCTATGGTAAAGCCTTTTCTTTGCGATGAGATGCAGACCCTCCAGTGCTACCTCATCACCAGGGATCCTTACAAACTTCAGCAATCTGCATAGCTCCAAAACCTTAAAAACTTCCTCACTATTTCACCTCAAGGAGAAAAACATAGTTAAGGAATTTTAAAGTCAACGTATTGGATTTTTACTGTGTGAAATTAATTCAGCCAAACACAGCAACTCAGTGGAATCCTCATACCTCTTTAAATGAGCCCCTACAGCAGATAAGCAGTTTGATGCTCTGATAACTTGGTTCCTATTTTTCAGCATGGGGAGAAAGGGAGAAATTGAGTTGATGTTTGTTTTAAACTGAATGTTTTGAGGTAGAAGTTTTTTTGTATATGTAAATGCCAGAAAGCCTCTAATTTAGAAACATAGGCAATTCATTTTTATTTCAATTCCATAAGACTGTTTGTCTAATCCTAGAATATCTTGAAGGATTTTATGTTAGCCCATGTACATATTGTTCCACTTGCCTGCACAGCAAAATTTGCTTGAGTACACAAAACATATAGCAACTTGTTGGGCTGAGTAATAGTAATAATCCATCTAATCACAGTCAATTCAGCTGCTGGTTGCTTATGGGCATCTTTTACACATTAATTTAAAGACTGAATAAGCAAGATCAGAGAAGCTATTTAACAAAAGCATGATCATAAAGCTCTTCTAAGCACAAAACACTCATTTTCAGAGGCTTGTGATCTGGGAGCATGCCTTTAAAATAAGTTTACCAGCTTTAACCTCTCTACCCGTCATCAGAAAAACACTCTCAAGTCAGGGAATTTTACTTCATTTATTATTAAATTACTCACATTTCTGATCAGTAATTTAGGCATTGAGAAAGAGAACATAGATATACAAACATAAGGTGGCAGATTTGCAGTTAGTTTTTGGTGTTGTTTGTTGTGGGTGGTTTTTTATTTGTTTTGGTATATTTTACTTTTGAGTTTGGTGATGTGGGCTTTTTTAATAAAAAATATTTACTATGGTCAAGCCTCAATCTCAATTTGCCTTATATTTCAGCGAGTTACACTCAGTCAAAATTAGCCCAGAGAGGTGATGGGCAACTCAAGAGGTCTAAGTGACACAAGCAGTTTCTTCCTAAAGGAATATTTCATCTTTAAATGTTTGAGCAGAGGTACCACGCATCCTAGCTGAGGTTGTGGTCTATAATGAGTTGCCACTGTTTCTGGTTGTCTGGCAGCAGCAGTGACCAGTTTGAATTAGTTCATGACCTGTTCAGGTCGGACCACAAGTTGCCACTGCTTACACTTGACAACTTGCATTTCTTAGGCAGTCACAACAGGGAAATAAAGTAGTTCACTAGCTTGTAGTTTCAAGGACTGATGTGAAAGTACTAAGGGTCAAATTCCCCAAAACTGGGTAGACATTCACATGGAACAAGCATTGTCTGCTCAGTGTGTCGGGGGATGGCATTACAAAGTACACAGTTAAAAAGAATGACTACAGATTTGTGAAGGTTTGGGAGTTACCCCCTCCCCTCCACACTTTGTAAAATGACCCAGACTAGCACTCAGTCGGCTGGAAGTTAAATGATGAAGCTATATTTACAGCTTTGCACAATGTACAGCAGATATTTACACTATATACACAATATTTACAGAAATATACAAATAAAAGGTAATACAGCAACACAACTCCCCTCCCAGAAATCAGAGACCCCAGGAGGGGCTCCCAACCACCCTTACACTTTCTCCCCACCCCTGTACCTTACCCCAAGGTTTGCCTTAAGTGCAAGGTAAATTAGGAGGATCAGCCAGGAGGGTTAGAAGAAAAAGTGGTTAGTGAGGATTAATCAGCAGAGGAGCCAGAGCCCAGAAGCTGCTAGATCCCACCAGCAGCTCCTGTTCCAGCAAGCCACAGAGAGAGACTGACTTATCAATTGTTTTGCTTAGTATTCCCAAACAACTCTCCAGCAAGCGTATGAGTGAAGTAGACATCATGATGTTTTCCTTTCACAGCCTATAGTGTAATTTTCTCTATTAAAATATTCTAATTAACCTCAAACCAGCACAATAGATTCCTATCCAAATTTGTGCTAAAGACTGCTTCAGTTCATGCTACTGTATACAAGGATCTGGTCTCTCAGGCCATGATTCAGATTTGGCTAGATAAAGTACCCCTAGATAACTCTTAAGCTTGCTACAGATGTAACTGTCCCTCAAACACAGGAAAAAAGTCATCACGGGGGCATGTTTATTTCCTGCATAGGTTTTGTCACTGGCAAAGGTATTGGAGTCCTCTATTGATCTTTTCCAATGCCTCTCGAGATTCTTTTTTCTGGCTTTTTCTTTAAAAGCTGAGACCCAGAAAGTAAGTAGTGAACACGTCAGTGATCACAATATGTCTACCATTGCACAGCCATAATTCTTCTGAAGAGCTCCTGGAATACTCCCAGTAAAATTTAATTTAAAAATCAGGATTTCTTTGTAATAGAGTGATACCAATTCATGATGTGCTTCCCTGTGGTGGCTTAGGAGCTTCAAACCAGCACACTCCTTATATGTCATAAGGCCATCACAACAGGGGAGGGGCAAGGAAAACACAGATCAGTGGAAGCCATGGTGTTAAAGAAATTAACGAGTGGAGCAGGGTGGGGATGTTCAGTGGAGCATTTGACATGACAAGTCGGTACACATGGAAACATCACCGATTCAAGACCAATATCACATGCAGAGGCTAACCATCAACATTTCCATTGGAAGTTTCAGTTGTATGTATTACCTTTCCCCTGGTAAGTAGAAAAGAGATACTAAGTTCCTTAGTTATTTTTAGAACATCACCTTCATTTTAAAAGTCCTTGACTATATACCTGATTAATGTAAATTTGACTTGTCAATATAACACTCGCATTGTTGCTCCATAAAGCAGCAGTCTCTGAGCAATGAAGGTCTCTGCTGGTATTGTCTACAAAATATGCATGTACAATTAAACTCCTCTTAGACTAAATTAAACATTTTTTGATCAGTAAGGGTACCATTGTTACATCATTACACAAAACAGCATATCACAGAATCACAGACCTTTAGAAGTTGGAAAGGTCCTCCAGAAATCATCAAGTCCAACCTCCCTGCCAAGGCAGGATCACCTAGGGTAGTTCACACAGGAACACATCCAAGTAGGTTTTGAAAATCTCCAGAGGAGACTCCACAACCTCTCTGGGCAGCTTGTGTCAGTGCTGTCACCCTCACTGTAAAGAAGCGTCTCCCCATGTTGAGGTGAAACCTTCTATGTTCCAGTTTGTAGCCATTACTCCTTGTCCTACTGCTGCACACCACCAAAAAAAAAGATTGGCTCCATCCACTTGACGTCCACTCCTCAGATACCTGTACATGGGATTAAGACCTCCTCTCAGTCTTCCCTTCTCCAGACTTTAGCCACAGGTTTCTTAGTCATTCTTTGTAGAGGAGATGATCAAATCCCAGTGATTCTCATGGGTCTATATTCTGTCCAGGTTTCTCAGTGAATCTTATTAGTCACCATAAGCTTCATAATACTCCAGTTAGATGCATTTACCGTACTATACCTTGCAGAAGCAAAGATTGAGAGGTTAAGGATCTTGCCCTCAGATTCCTTAAATAGCCTATGGCAGATTCAAAGCATTCTTTAATGTTAATGAAAAAGAAGGCTGCTGAATAGCACCAGATTAATACTTGGGAGATTTGAAGTTGCTTTTTCCCATATACCTGTTGTTTTATGACTGGCATGCTTCCAAACATTCCCAAATTTGTCCCTGGGTAAAACTATGTGCTGGTTTGAGGCTAATTAGACTATTTTAATAGAGAAAATTACACTATAGGCTGTGAAAGGAAAACATCGTGATGTCTACTTCACTCATACGTTTGCTAAGAAATTGTTTGGGAACAATAACCAAAATATATAGATAAGTGAGTCTCTGTCTGGCTCTTGCTGGGAGAGTAGCTTGGGGCAATCTAGCAGCTTTCTGGCTCTGATTCCTCTGCCAAATAATTTTCACTAACCACTTTTTTTCTAACCCCCCTGGCCGATCCTCCTAAATTACCTTGCGCGTAAGGCAAACCTTGGGGTAAGGTGCAGGGGTGGGGAGAAGCTGGAAGGGTGGTTGGGAGCCCCTCCTGGGGTCTCTGATTTCTGGGAGGGGTGTTGTGATTCTGTATTACCTTTAACTTGTATATTTCTGTAAATATTCCTGTATATAGTGTCTATGTATTTGTTTGTACGTTGTGCTGAGCTGTAAATATAGCTTTCATCTCTTAACTTCCAGCCAGCTGAGTTCTAGTCTGGGTCATTTTACAAAGTGTGGGGGAGCGGGGAACTCCCAAACTGTAACAAACTAATTAGACAGGAGCAAGATTTGGGTCTCATTATCTAAGGACAGAAAATCTTAAAACAACCACCTCACAGCATGAGCAAATACTGCTTGTACAGTAGAGAAAGCTTAAAAACTCCAAAAAAATTTTCAACCACATAATCTTAACACAATCTAAAGTACAGGTTAATTCTAAGAGAGTACACAACATCCCCTAGTGCAGATACACTTTACGTAAGAGAGTTTATTCCAATTTGCCTTTCAAGATATAAAATATGACTTCACATCAAGGCAGCCTTGGAGCCCCAAGAATGCGGGTAAGTTCATACTAGCACACTGTAACTTCACAACTTTCTGCTCACTCCTATCAGTGCCATATAGATAACCTATGATCCTTTGGTTGTGCAGCTGAGGCATCCAGACACAAGTAATAGAGCAGAAGGATTTGGGGGGAAACTTATAAATGCCCATGGGACTCAGCTAGACTTTTCCTAGTAGAGAGAAGAGCTCAAAAATTTATTCCTGCATGCTTTAGCAACAGTGCCACCACCCCATATCACACTAATTGGAGGGAAATAGGGACCTGCAATTTACAGAAGCAGCAATAGGGATCTCATTCTTATGGAATTAGAGATGTGAAAGAGACACAATGGAGCGATGCTTGCTTTGACTTTGACTTCTTAACTCCATCAGTTCTGTACTTCAGACTCATTCAAAAACGTGCTTAATACTCTATGTTGATTTCAGACTTTCTGTGATATGTTCCCAGGGCCACTGCTGTGCAATTTGTATTCAACCTTTTCATTCAATCAGCTGTCAAATACATACTATGCATAAAAATATATTTCCTCTTTTTCTTAAATTTTGCTTTCTTTAAAAGGCTCCTGGGTCACACTTAAAAAAAAAAAAAAAAAGTATAGGAAAGATTTGGCTATTCACATTTTTCTCTACAGCCTGCATATGTTCTTCTACAGCTCTCCCAGTATCAGAGAGTCTGCTGATCTCAGGGGAATTACATTTGATAGCATATTTAGTTCACAGGACTAGCACAGTTACATTAAACAGAGGCTGCTAATAAAACATTACATCTCCCTCCCCCGGCACTCCATTTGCCATGATGTAAAAGGCAGACACCCCACAGAGAAATTAATCAGAACGGAGAATGAATCTAAGGAGTGAAAATTAAAGACCCCATGACATCTACATCCATCTACTATATCCAGATGAAATGGTGTCCCAAAACTCAAGGATGTATTAAGGTTCTTTTGAGACACAGAAGCAGTTATAGAATTCAGTATATTACCATCAACATAAATTACACTTATTTAAGTGGAAAGATTTCTCTTTGCTTATCACTGAAGCTCCACAGAGAACACAATGTCTTTTAGAGGAAAGCATACCTCTTTTGCTCTGCAAAGTGATGAAAAAGTCTTTAAGCTTTAAGACAGATGCTGTAGAGGAAGCCAGACTTTCATAAAGCCATGCTGCTTTACCTCTGCTAAGGATAGAGCCTAAGAATCTTTGTTTCTCCCATAAAGAGAAGTCTGAATAAGTGTCTGTGTTCAAAGAAAAAGACATAGTAAGTGTCCCCATATCCCAGTTCCTCCCTAGACAATCTAACTGTTCTCAAAATTTTTCAGCACCAGAACTATTGCAACATAAGGAGAGTCTAAAAATGTTTTAAGGACATCTTCATTTCCATTTAGCCCTTAACTAGAAACTGATCTGTCAGCATCCCTGTTTGTAGAATCTCTTGAGGCTGTGTAAATGGGAAGGACCACAAATACCTGTAATTACAAATTTGGTTGAATGGATTAGCTTTTCTTAAACAGTCTTGGCTTTACATACACGTGCACTACTTAACCTTTAGACACTTGAACTTGTAGCACAAAGAATATCTTTAACCAGCAAGGGAAATGAGACATAGGCAAAAGTGCATGCACATTCCAGCATGTTTTAATCCCCCATGAAGGTATACAGGTTCTGCAGCATCCTAACTAAATACCAGAATTTTAATGCATGATATGTAAACAAATGTAGATGCAAGAAGTACCCCATGAACCTTAGCTTTAACAGACAGTACTAGATTGAAGTGGGTCCAGAGGAGGGCCACAAAGATGATCAGAGGGATGGAGCAACTCTCCTATGAGGACAGGCTACAGGAGTTGGGGTTCTTGAGCCTGGAGAAGAAAAAGCTTTGAGGAGACCTTATGGTAGCCTTCCAATATCTGAAGGGGGCCTACAGAAAGGCTGGGGAGGGACTATTTACAAGGTCTTGTAATGACAGGACAAGGGGCAATGGGTTTAAACTGGCAGAGGGGAGATTTAGACTGGATGCTAAGAGGAAGTTCTTTCCAGTGAGGGTGGTGAGACAGTGGAACAGGTTGCCCAGGGAGGTTGCGGTTGCTCCCTCCCTGGAGGTGTTCAAGGTCAGATTGGACAAGGCCTTGAGTAACCTGTACTAGCGAGAGTTGTCCCTGCCTATGGCAGGGGTTTGGAACTAGATGATCCTTGAGGTCCCTTCCAACCCTGCCATTCTATGATTTATGAAATAATACTTAGATTAGAGCATCCCCAAAACGGGATTTATTAGAGCAGGGTGTGAAATGTTACTTTCAAATCTATTATGTCTGATTCAGGTAGGAGACTTGAAACTGGAGTAGGGAGTAAATCACTTCAAGTGTCTGCAGATGAATAAGGCTGAATAGACCATGCAATCCTAGTTTTACAAGAGGCTTTAACTTTTACCAGAACAAAAGCTTACCTTTATTGTTAAATTTAACCTTTTCTCTTTTAGGTACACACAGCAACATTAAGTCACTTTAAGGGAGGTCAGAAAAATCCCAACATGACAAGAATTTTAAATATAAATCTTCTATTCTCAAACATCAAGATTATTCCAGTCTTGGCAGTTCTGAATCAGAGATCACAATTTGGCCTTGAGAGACTATTAAACATATATGGAGGTAGGATGAGGACTATATCACATGCCCTTGCTAGACAGTTGTATACTTCTGTCACAAAAGCTGTTACTTTTCAGCAAGTGGCTGCACACCAGAAGACAAAGGCAAATTTAGTCAGAGATGACTTTCATAATGTACATCATAATTTACTGAGTGACAAAAGCTTCTTACCTCACGCTCTTGCAGACTGCCAAGTTGTAGAGAATACAATGATCTCACCTCCTCTGCAAGAAAGTCATCAGTACCAGACTGTTTGAGGATGGAAAGGGTCTTCCCACATATTTAAAAGTCTTGTTTGTATGCATGCTTCATTTGGGAAAAAAAACAAACAAACAAAAAACCAAAAAAAACACAGAACGACCACACAACACACACACAACACCAAAAACCACACACATCAACCATGGTAGATACTGCAACCAAATAACAAGAGGAGTAGCGCTCCCATTAGTTATTATTAAAGCAAGTTCACTACTTGTCAGGAAAATCTAGGGTACTGTCCTGGATGGTTATACAAGAAACACACCAAGTCCTGCCACCAGAGGAACAAACAGCAGCAGGGGTTTACTTTGCTATAAAAACCAAGTCTGCCTTTTTCACCTAGTCTCCCTAAATTCTCCTTCTGTTTCTTTCATTTTAACAACACTTTCCTTCCCTTTGTGCCATTGCATATGCAAGAGAAATCAAAAATTAACAAGTTGCCTAGTCCCTGTGTTTTTTCAGAAAAGTGCCTCTGAGCCTCTCAGCTCATGAGTACAAATTTACCAAACAACCCAGGGACCAAGCAGGTTCCTGTTAATTTCAGCTCCAGTAACAGGATGCTACAGACATTACACTTAGAAAATGTCACTAGTCCTTAGAATCACTTAGACTGGAAAGAACTTTTAAGATCATCAAGTACAGCCATTAACCTAGCACTGATAGGTCACCACTAAGCCATGTCCCTCAGCTATCCTGGTTACATGATAGGACAGAAAACTTACAAAGCAAGCATTCAAGTAACATAATTCAGTAAAATCATTTATGCTACAGTGCATTCTGGGAGTTAAAAAACATCCCAACTACATCCTGTAAACCTTATAGTGCTGCCTTTCTAAAAGGTAGTAGGGGAAAGTACAGGCAAAGTCAAGATGACAATCTATGCTTATTTGAAGAATGTTTTATTTAACTGGTGAAAGAATTACATGGACTAGATCTCATTACTGATCAGTACTGCACATGCAAACACTTTGCAAAATATTAACTAAGTGGAAAAAAATTGAATTGGAAACTGCTATGTGCTTCTCACTTTGTATAATGCCAGATTTTTGCAAGTTAACTCTCACTGGCTTACTCTGGACTTTTCCCTTGGTTATTTTTCACTACAGCCTTAAGAAACAACAGACATTATTTAATTACTGTTTTCAGTACCAGAGTTTCCTCTCTTTGTATGTTACCATCACAAGGGAAATAGAAAGAGGACTATTCCATACGCTTTTAAGAAACAGGTCTGGCCCCATCAGTACTTACAAATTAGAACTGCAGAGGCTTTTTTTATTCTTATTTTTGCCCTTGGCACATTAAACCATTCCCTAATACAGCAAGTAAATGATAATTAAGATAAAGGTTTAGGTATGTGAATAACCTAAATCAAAGGTACTTCACTCAAGGGTTAATAATCTGCCTAGGGTTGAGGTCTGTATGAAATGTCAGGGTTTATAAGGATCTATAAGGAAGATTTGTTCCAGCTTTCAACAGCAGCAAATTTTTAAAAAAAAAAAAACTTATTTTAACGCGTTCACAAAGCAAAGCAATGCACTTTTTTTGCTACCACAGTTCTCTGCCTGTGTGTCTGTGTTTATAGTAAAATGAATCATATAGTCCACATCAGTTTTCTCCAGCAATGTGACAATATCCAATTGCACAAATATCAGTGAATTCTTACCTAAGGCAAGCCCAGCAGAATTCAGATTTGCTCCCTTTACAATGATGAGTATCCCTTTTTCAGCAGCACATTTTGGGTCTGTAAATGACATTTCTGCATTCACACACACTGAATCATAGAATGCCAGGCTGGAAGAGACCAGAGATCATCTGGTCCAACCTTTCTAGGCAATAGCAGTGCAAAAATTAGGTGGCCCAGCACCCAGTCAAGCTGAGTCTTGAGACTGTCCCACATAGAGGACTCCACTGCTTCCCTAGGAATATGATTCCAGTGTCTGACTGTGCTCATGGGGAAACATTTCCTTCTGGAGTGCAACAGGAATGTCACCAGCAGTAACTTTTCCCCATCACCCCTTGTCTTTTCCATGGGACTCCATGCAAAAAGGGAGTTTCCATCATCCTGGTAGCCACCTTTTATGTACAGGTCCATGATAATAAGGTACCCCTCAGCCCTCTCCTCTCTAGGTTGAGCAAACCCAGCTCTCCCAGCTTCTCCTCTTACGGCAGGGTTTCCAGTCTTCTTGTTCTTGCGGCCTCTCTCCAGACACATTCCAGCCTATACACATCTTTTTTTGTTTGTTTGTTTGTTTTTTACAGCAGGGACCAAAACTGCAGGCAGTGCTCCAGGTGTGGTCTCAGCAACACTGAGTAGACTGGGACAATGACTTCTTTATCTCTGCTGGTGATTCCCTTGTTGATACAACCCAGTGTCCAGTTTTGCCACTAAGAGTTTTCTGCTATAGTAAACAGACTTTTTTTCCTGTAATCAGAGTCCAGATATCCAACTTTCTTATTTTAGAAAATTTTTAAAAATTCTATCTTATATCTGTATAAGACCCAATTCCTTCAAGCAGAGACAAAATATAAATGTATGTTAAACTGCAGAACAAGGGAGAGAAGGGGTAAGAAAAAGAAATACTGTTATGATCAGTGGAAACACCACACCAAGCCGCACTTCTCTTTCCAAAATGCTTAATTAAAAGTTGGAATCAAGTTTATCATGTTCCCATCTTCCTTTACAGGCTGTCTTCCCTCCACAGATTGATCTCCCTGGATACATGGTGTCTGGGGCAGCATGCTGTGAAAACACCAGTTGCAAGCTATACTGGATTTCTCTATTGGCAGCATAAAGCTTTCAGTGGAAAAAATGCTAACTTTAAGATAGTTCAAAGAACCATCAGAATTCCCCTACATAAGTTCAAACTGATGTTAACAGGACCTTTGAAGAAGCCTTATCCTACAGAGAAGGAGGAATCTGTTTACAAGGTCTTGCAGTGACAGGACAAGGGGCAATGGCTTTAAACTGGCAGAGGGGAGATTTAGACTGGATGTTAGGAGGAAGTTCTTTCCAGTGAGGGTGGTGAGGCACTGGAACAGGTTGCCCAGGGAGGTTGTGGTTGCTCCCTCTCTGGAGGTGTTCAAGGCCAGGTTGGACAAGGCCTTGAGTGAGCTGTACTAGTGGGAAGTGTCCCTGCCTATGGCAGGGGGTTGGAACTAGATGATCCTTGAGGTCACATCCAACCTTACCATTCTATGAATCTCTTCCAAAGAGAATGACATTTATTATGACAGCCTGAATTTAGGCAAGAGGCTTTACCCAAGATACATCCAAGAGAAGATCTTGTCTAGTTGTCTTCATTAAGCACCTAACATTTACTGTTATGCCTTTGGAATTTTAAGTCATAATAGCATGAAATGAGATTGCTTAGTCCATGTGAAAATTAGTAGTACAGTTTGAAATAGAAACACATGTGATTTGAGATAACAATTTGCAAAAACCTCTGGCTATCAGCCAGCTTAATCAAGTAAAATCCTGAACCACATCACAGTCATCTAGTGCCCTGAACTGGCTTAGCACAGTCAGAATTTCACCTTGTACCAAATAAAGCTGGTTTTAACTTAGTTACAAAACAAGACAGAGTTTCAGCCACTCTGACATAAAAAGAGCATCAATGAGATTTTAGTTTTATTCTATTTTCCTTGTTAGGGATTCTTAGACATTTCCTCCATGTTAATTCAATTCTCCTTAAAACATGTTACAGATTTATTCCTGGCATTTTTACAGTTTTACAAGTGAGCAGAAAAAAAAAGTTAAACAGAAGGGAGCTCAGCCTAAGTAAGAAGGCCCAGCCAGCACTCATAGGTGATGCTAGAGCAATTACCAATTCTCCTACCTACCTAACTGGGGGGCCACCAGGCCCCCCAGCCTTTAGATCCCACTCCCATTACACCTACTGTGCACCACAGGGACTCACCAGTAGTGACAAGAAGAGGATCCCTCTGCCCAGTAGGGCACAGTTTGGGGCTTCTCCTTTTGCTGGAGCAAATTAAAAAGGGGAGTGGGCAGGGAGGGCAAACTGGTCACACCTGGGGTGGGAGGAGACTCCAACAGAACCCAGGTGCTCTACGTTTGGGGAAAAAAGGATAAAATGTGGGTTGGGAAGGGGGTCAGATATGGTGGAAAAGGAGAGGTGGTGCTGAAAGGAGGGAGATGGAGAGGAAAAGGGTGGAGATGAAAAGAGGAAGATGAGGAAAATGAAGGAGATGGAGAGGAAAAGAGGGAGATTGGGGAAAAGTGAGATAACAAAATGACAAAAATGAAAACTGGACTCTAGTGTTTGCATTGAAACAACTCTTTTCATGATCAACCCTTTGTCATTTCTGCTTGGAGTAGTAAACAGACATTTTCACCAGTGCACTATGTTGGCTAAAGAAGAGCATGTCACACCTAAGAGGAAAAAATGAGGGAAACTAAGAAATAAAAATGAAAAATAAAACCAAATACAAATTATAAGTATATATTGTAAAAAGAATGGAATTTTTATCCAAAATGTAGTGTGTCTTTCTGAGAGATTCCTGGTTGAACTCCACACAAATTTTCTCAGATTCTCACCGAGGATGACTGGCTGACCCTGGACTCCATGAAATGAGACTCTCTAACCTTGTTGGTTCAATCTGCCATTCCCTCTTTCAGCAATGGCTGGGCATGTTCTTGTCCCTAGTCCACTAGATTGGTTTGCACCCCCTCTTTTGGGATGTTTTGGTTCCTTCTCAAATCTAATTTGCTTTGTATTGACATTATGTATATATATTCACATAAGTAACCTGTGATAAGTGTATCTGCTGCTATATCGTTGATAAGTTTATTTTGCTAATGACCAGCTGTGGTAATCTGTAACAGCAGACAGCTACTTGACTGTTGCTGTTGTTGTTGTTGTTTGCAGCACAATCACAGAAAACATCCAGTTTAAAGAGTTCTCAAAGCTCATCCAGTCTAACTCTTGACCCAGCACTGAAGGATCAACACTAAACCCTGTCCCCACGCACCAGGTCCACAGGCTGCTTGAACACCTCCAGGGATGGCTACTCCTCCACTGCCCTGGGCAGACCATTCCAGTGTTTGATAGCCTTTTCAGTGAAAAAATTATTTGCTAACACTCAGCCTAAACCTTCTCTGGTACAGCGTGAAGCCATTTCCTCTGGTCCTGTTGACACCAAGAAGAGGCTGCTCCCTCTTCACTCCAACTTCCCTTCAGGTAGTTATAGAGAACAACAAGGTCTCACCTCAGCCTCCTCTTCTCTAGACTAAACACCCTCAGCTTCCTCAGCCCCTCCCTGTAGGCCAGGTGCTCCAGTTCCTTCTCCAGACTTGTTGCCCTCCTCTGGACATGTTCCAGCACCTCAGCATCCTTCCTGTAGTGAGTGGCCCAGAACTGAACACAGTAGTCAGGGCATGGCACCACTGGTGCTGAGTACAGAGGGATGATCACTTCCCCATTCTTTCTGGCCGCAGTGTTTCTAATAAAGGCCAGGATGCCATTGGCCACCTGGGCACACTGCTCATGTTTAATCGACTGTTAACCAATACCCCCAGGTCCCTCTCCAAGCTGCGACTTTCCAACCATTCAAGATGTTTGGGAAGGTCCAGGCAATATTAATTAGTAGCTCTGGGATGTGTTATGTTTTCCAGCAGCTAAAGCAAAGAACAAGGAGCAAAGTCTGCTACCCTTACTGACTTGTGTGCTTTTCCTTTTCCTCAGTTTACTCTCACTAACACTCTTTTAATAGTTTGCTTCAATGGTTGCAAAATACGCCAAGACACTGTGCACCTAAACACATATACTAATGATTTTTCCTCACAGCAGAGTGTGCAGCCCCGAAAATGAAGTATTTTGGCATGTGTAACCTGAGAAAATGTTTAAATGAAAAGCTTTTCCCAGACTAAATGCTTTGGTTCAGACTGATAGCTTACATGGGAAGAAGTCACACCCATTTCAAGCTAAGTTTTATTTCAAGCTAACAGAATGTTTTGCACTACTATGAGAATAAGAGAGCTCCGCTAGGAAATACACACATCAGCAGCTTCTTCTCTCTAAGCACAGTGCAAGCTTTGAAGTAGCAACAAATGAGAACAGGTCTGTTTTGTAAACAAAGTTCTGCACCAACTTTTGCTATTACCATGTAACATGATTAAAAGACTCAACTTCCTTACTGTAAAGAGCAACATTTTTAATTTTTTTTTAATCAAATATATTAGGCTGATCAGTTAGGCCTTTTGCAGAAAGACTTGAATTAGTCCGATTAGTCTCAGCTACTTAAATTCAGAAACAGATGCCTCACTTTGCAAGACTGGTGATTAAAGACTGTATTCACAAAATTAAAAAAAAAAAATTGGATTATGCATGCTTAAGACAATATCTACCATTTTTCAACCCTCCCCCTGACAGCAGATGGCCCATTCAATTAGTGACTTCAAAAAATTCTCACTAGAACTCCTCCAAAGCTGAGACATGGCCACCCTTACTTCCAGAGACAAAGGTATGTGCAAGCCAAGACTTTTTTTTCAAACGCTCTCCTCATATTGGGACCAATCACACAGGTCAGGAAAGCCATTTAAAGCATTACACAGGGGCGCGAGTCAAAATACAGTGTTTGTGTGCTCCCAGAAGAGTCATCCATATGGCAGCTAGCAGCATGGGAGAGGCAGAATAATAATATAGGAAGCCCAGCAGTAAATAAAATCCACATCTCAATCTCATAATGCTCCAGCCAGCACAAGGAAGTGAAAAAGCCAGGGCTCAAAGACACAAAATGGCTCATTATCTACCCTAAAAGACACAGCACTGCCAGCACTCCTTTTTATCAAGTCCTTAACAGGTGTAAAATTAGCACTCCTTATTAAAGACAATAGAGTTACATGTACTGCCAGCAGCTGAAGAAATGTGCTAGAATTGTTTTCACTTCCAGTTAATTCATTACCATTCAATAGTGCACAGGAAGGCTGTAAATTAGAAAATGTCTTTCTGAAGCACAGCAGTGAGCTAAGCCAGTGTGTAAGCACCCTTTCTAAACACAGGTGCTTTCCTCAGTTAAGGCCTAAGGACCAAATCCTCTTTTCAGTAATACTGATACACTAATTTACCCAAGTGTACTTTCAGGTAAAGCTGTGCCGATGTAATCTATAACCAGAATCTGGAACTGTAAGAAATCCTCATAGGCAAATTCTGGACAGAGTTATTTTCGGCTTTTCTAACCTCACTGAACACAAATTGACCCACTGCACCAATATCCTCTCTTCTGAACTACTTATAATTCATTCCTGGAAGCAGAGAAAGGTGTTATTTACTGAGAAAAGCAAAGCCCTTTCTCAGATGTATCTCATTACAGGAGATGACCTCGGGTTTAGGACTAGAAGTCACTGAATCACACAGGAATGTGTAGCTTCATTGTGTATTTTTGTTTTAATACCACGCTAAGCTCTGAAAACAAATTATTTATATTCGTGCTGTACGTATGAACTCCTCAAACAGCTACAGTACTTCTCACCACTCACCCCCTTATCCCCAGCGACTGGGAGGAGGGTTGGCCAACATCAGACAAATCTGACCAAGGGCAGGAATCTCAGTGATAATTACATTCTCACAGGGTTTCATGAAAACTGGCAGCAAGATAGAGGAGGAAATTAACTCCTCCACCAAGAGAAGGGCGGATGTAAGTCAGGCATCATGCAATCCCCAAGGCAGCAATTGCTGTGCACTAGCTGCAGTACATGTTGCCTTTTGTCTGTTGGGATTGTCACTGGGAATGTCAGGAGCTTGAGTTTAGTGGGAGGGGACAGAGGGAAGGTGCTATAAGTCTGTAAGAAATCATGCTTCTCTGCTGTTCCTGACAGATACCATGCACAGCCTGAAGTACAAACCAAGGGCCAAAGCTCTCTTGTATTAATATAACCTGTTTCTGAAGTGTAGTGGAATGGTACTAGGAGAACAATAAATTCAGAGATGCTTACTAATAGCCTCAAGGTCTCTTCTGTTGTAGTTCTGCAGTTTTCTTATTGTCGTTTTATGATGCAGCCAGAACACGTCTGAAACACTCAATATAAAAAGCAAGCTGTGTTTCCATTTAAAGGCTTCTGGACAATTTCAAATTTGGACAAAATGAGGAAAAGAAAAAAATGTTTGCTAAGATATGAAGTATCTTGCCACTGTCCTTGGTTCATCATGCAACTTCAGGTAAAAATCAACATAAAGCATATAGAAAGAGTAGTTTGTCTTTACACAGAGCAAATCTCCAAGCCTTGTTGAATTTCAGGTGTGATGATTCACCAGCACACTGCCAGAGCTGTCAAATCATCACTTCAACTGGCTACAGTACAAAGCTGAGTCCTTCCACATGGTCACCCCTCCCCTTCTTGCATGCTGGAAGAAAAGGCTACCACCTTTTCATTACTTGTTCAACATGCACAGTGAAATCTGTTATTTCCTCATCAGTCTCACATCCCCCTGGGCGGTGGGAGTGACTGTCATCTGATGCATGTAAATGCTAACAAAACCCCCATCTTTATTTTAAGTGATTTAAAACTTAAGGTACAAGAAACACCAACTGCAGTGCAATAAGAACAAAAGGTTTCAGGTGGCCCACAGTGCCCTGCCATGCTAGCACTGACACCTGTGACATTGCTAAAACTATACCTGGCACATTCCAAAGACTGGGCACTAGCAAGAGAGCTTGAATGTTTTAATGTTTGCCATATGTACTTGTGTCAACCAGTGGAACTTTTCAATCACGAACTGACTCTCTCCCCCAGCCTACAGTTGTGGACTCCAGAAATGAAAAACAGAAATAGTTTCCTTAGAAGAGTATGTGGCAATGTGCTGGAGGCTGGCAAAACACATCAGTCACCTGTTCTGATAAGATGACAGCACAACAAAGGCGAGGCTGATGCAACACATTTGTAAACACAAAGCCATGCTGGCTTTGTTGAACTGCTGCCATATCTCAAACTTATACACAAACAGTAGAACTACTGCCTGTGCAGTTTGTTGCTGTGGGAGATTACAGTTAAATCACCCCTTGCAAAGGATCAGATCTCTGTGTAAATAACACAGTGGAAGCCTCTTCAAATGCATGCAACAACTTGCATGGGTCCTAGGGTGCTGGGAGCAGCACTACATCTTTCCAGTTATAATCAGATAGAATAATATTAACTATCTGCTTGTATGCAAGAGGCACAAAAAGGTTTTTTCCAGAGAAGGAAAGGCAGGGTGCTAGAATAACCAAAGACTGCCAGTTAGTTTACATACTGTATTGTCAAATTGTTGTGCTCAGTTCCAGACTGGTTATTAACATTGCCAACAGGGAAAGGCCTTGGAGGGCAAGGATTGCACAGCTGTATACCCGATGCATATAGAGACAAAGTTCCTGGCCGTATTCTCCAACATATCTACTGCATTAATTGATCCTATAAAATCAGTGACTCAGATATCACATCCATACTACGAGCATCATGGAAGGACAAATTTTATGAAACTTTCAAATCTGCGTTTACAATTTACACAACTAAGGGGTTTTCAATCCTTATGGCAAACCAGTCCCTGTGTTGCCAGTAAACCTGAAACTCCATCCTGAAACAGTTAGCCAGAATACCTTCCCTAGATTCTCCATTCCCATATTCTTCCACAAGGCTGCTTTCCTTTACCAATCCTTCTCTTCTTACATTGCACCCACTCCTGGAAAGGGCCAGCTCCTGTTGTACAGCACTAATAGCAAACTGTATTTACAACTGAAATATTAGGGAAAAAGAGCTGGAAGAAAAAGTATAGCTACTTTAGATATCAAAGATCATATCAGAGACCAAGCAAGACATCCAAAGAGGGAATGGCAAGAAAAATAGATTGTGTTCTACAGAACACTGAGAAATTTGTCTTTGCAAAAGTGCTTTATAACATTGCTACATAAATGCTATCTATAGTGATTTCGCAAATTATTTGCTTGATAGAAGACTGAGCAGAAATGTGACTGAGGATATAAATGTGAGAGGGAGCAGCACATGTCTGCCTTCAGTGTTCTCCACCCCTTTGTGCCTGCCCAGAATGCACAGCTTTGCAAGGAAATGCACAGTCCAGGCACTGGCAATTTCTTCCTTCTCTTTTTTCTATACATTATTACATTTTCTTCCTGCTGTTTCTCTTGCCAAAATCTGAGGGGAAAGATTTCCTTTCCCTCATTTCCTGTCATACTGGTAAATAATATGTCTCCACTTCGAAAACAGAACAGCTTGAAAATAGTATCCCATCAGAATGTGTCTGCAGCATGTCAGGTGCCGTAGTTGAAGGTTTTGCTCCATACTCAGCAAAGGACAGCATGAGAGACATATTTTAAGAACTGTTACCTTCTCAATTCAGAGGAAAACACAGTAGTCCACTTTGTCCTTCTCCCTCATACCCTATTTAGGTTAAAAAAATAGTTTCTGCACAGCACTTAGCCCCAAGAGCCTGAAGCCTTTAGGTACAAATGTAAGTCATTTAAATGGTAATGTACAACAAAATGAGTGGCACCCTTCAAAACAAGCAGCATTTGTAAGTATATCTGTGCCAGGTGCTGACAAATGGAGGGTCATTGTTACAGATGCAGGGTAAGGTGTCAGTGAGCCAATATTTAAAAGTCAGTTTTTCCAGTCAAAGGCCAAACTCTAAAAGGACTGCTTATTTCTCTACTGCCTGTGCCCTGGAGCACTGTGCCTGCCTCCCAGAGAGCAGCACATTAGGGATTCCAAAGGTATTTCCCATACAAGGTCAGATCAATTAAAATGTGCTTTAAATACAGTCAAGTGAGCTGTGTCAGGAGTTCCCAGCCCTGATTAGGTCTCTGACACTCTGAAGGGCAGAATTTAAGACAATCTTTTTGTCTTAAAAGAATTTTTCTCAAGAATTTAAGTCCTGGAACTTGCTCTTTTTTTTTGATGCTGGAAATGAGGGCTTTGCTCCTTCTAGTCAAGTGATATTACAGTTAGATCAGGTTCCTCTTGTGCTGAAGTCAAGAGCAAAGCTCCAAATGCAAGTCTTTCAGACTCTTTCAGCCATCCCAGGGAGATCAGGCAGTGCAGTATGTCCTTTTTGAGTCCTGACAGGAAGCTTCCACATAAATGTTTACATTAAAGAAATAAATGAAGCAAACCCTTTGAAGAATGAAGTTGTTCAGGTTCACACCAAGACCTGGGCTGTCCACTTGGAAGACAAATCAACCAAAGCCATTGTGCAAAACACACCACATCATCAGGCAGTTTCCTCCACAGGTCTGATAATAAATCTCTGTGAACATCTACACCGGCAGGAGTTACGTCTCATTGTACATACTCCACAAACAGATTTCTGCAAGTCAAATTCTCCATGAAGCCATCAAATGTTACATAGAGGAGCAGCCTGGGAGGCAGTTTCTGCCTCCCAGTTTGCCATTTTGCTATTGTTGCACATCAACAGAATTATTCTTTCCTTTCTCCCAAATACCACTGATAAGTGAAATATTTTCAGCAAGATCTTCATCTGGTGAAAGCCAGCACAGCTCCACTGAACCACTGCTAAAGCAATTTACACCATCCGAAACCCTGAGGCAAAGAAAAAAAAATCCAAGTCAGTGGGATATAAGCCAAAATCAGAGTGTTTTGCTGGATACAAACCAGATTTACTTGCTTGCTTAAACAGGTGCCTAAGTGCTCTGGTGAATTGGGGCCCAAATACAGCACTGCTACTTATTTGTGTCCAGTTTTGCCAGCTTGGATATATGATACAGAGATCATCTTATAGCTAACATTTTTGCTTTAAACCCTGCCTATAGCCACAATATAGAACAGCTGCCTGTGGAGTTATGTTCAACACATAGCTTTAAAAATAAAATTCAAGTGGCTGGAAAACATGGGTTTATAACTAGAAACAGAATTACATGGCTACCTTGAAATAGAAATAAATGAAACACTTTCTGCATGCTGAGAAAAGAACAAATAATCTCACATTTCTCTTTTAGTACTGATGTTTTAATACTGCATTTAGAGTGACCTAGAAATGCTTTAACTGAAACTGATTAGACTAGAAGCACTGTAAAGAGAAAGGTTTTACACATACATTAAATGAATTTTTGCCCACACACCACCTGATTTCTCTACAGAGAATCTGTGTTTGCAATAACCACATTTCCAAACACTTCTAGCAGTGTAGCAATGTCTCCACTTAGTTTTGGTCAGCAAAAGCACAGCTTATATGAGTGACTACTGACTCCTCCAATTTATCCAGCTGGAATACAAATTCAGACAAGTGAGTTGAAATTCCACCTCCCAGCAGTAGACTACGCCTTTTGGATGAGAAAATACAAAAGTAAGCTTGGAGACCATGTCCAGAATAAAAGGTTCTCCTCAGTTTCCGGAATCCTTGGTCACCAGATTAGAGTCCTGCTTTCTCACTTGATTTCTGCTGCAGTCCACACTTCATCTCCTCCTGAAAGTGGCCTGACCATATGGCTGAAACTGCGGGCACCACTCCCCTCCCTGCCTCTCATATGCTGGACTTCTGGTTAGCGAAATGTCGTGAGAGGTGGGTTTTGAGGAAAAGGGAATTGACATCCCACTTCCTGAAATTTAATCTTCAGGTTTTATTTAGAGTCACCATGGCATTGATTTAAGGAAAAAAAAAAAAAAACAAAAAAACCAGCAGCTGTCAATACATATTCCATGTTGCTGGGAAGCATAATGTCACCTTGGTAAACTAGGCCATCAAGGGACTTAGAAAGTATGGTCCTAGCAAGGAGGAGGTGGAGAATTTCATGGGAAGATCTGCAAACAAAGGAGAAAGAATTCTAGTCTGAATTCACCTTGCCAAAATTAACTCAGGCAGTTTCCCAACACCAGAGGTGTTCTAAGGTTTTATTTGATACCATATTTAACTGTGCAATCTACTGGTTATTTTAAACCATTACATCTCCCAGAAAACTAGTGAAATAAAGCACCCACCTTATATGACTGAGCCTCTTACAAAACAGGTATGAATCATAATCTTAGCACATACCTATATAGATTTTAACTGGACAGAACTGCAAAAGTAATCAAAAAAAAAAAAGGAAAAAAAAGAAAAATAAAAGGAATATTGTAATCTTTGAGATATGAAAGATAATTGATTATCTACAACTATCAACAAAGAACAGTATTAGCATAAGGGAAAGTCTGCTATTCCATCCATCAGTACCTCACCTCATTTTGCATCTCAGGCTTGTTTTGTGTCTCCAAGCCAGAGGCTAAATGCATTTAATATGCATGCTATTGTCATATTGATGTGGAACTAAGCAGCCCTGAAATGGCTCTTTTCCTGCTTTGTGGCAAATACAATCATGGCTAGAAATTAAGTATCACAGGACAGAGGCAAACACTATATAGTGGAATATTTTAAAAAATTATCAAGTTTATAAAAACTGCGAGCAATGATTAGTGGCTTGATTTTTTATTTCAGAGGATGACAACGTTGCTAGAGTGGCAGAGAAATAAGCAAGACCTCCAAGGAGAGGATGAGGTTGCTGGCAAATAAAAGTATCAAAATCTCATGTGTGCATGCAAAAGAGGTTACAGGCTGCCTTGAAAACACTGTGACACCAGCCCTGCTGAGCTCAGGGCTCAGAGGTTAACTCATGTGGCCACATCATCATTGGGATCTGCATTTCCTGAGGACAGTCTAAAGGTACCAGAACAAATCTTAACACCACAGTGCAGAGCTCCTTTGGTCTCTCATTTGGAAGTTTCCCCCTTTGGTAAGAAATACTTATCCCTCAGGGTGCTGCTGCTTTTTTTTATACATATTTATCTGATCCTTGCTCTGAAAAAAAGCCCACAACATACTGAATCACTACATGGTTTTGATTATGTATTTCAAAGAACTGAGACACACATACACACAGGGAAAGTAAATACAGCAACTTAATAATTTATCTGGCAAGAATACGAGCAAGGAGATCCTCTAGAAATTCTAGGTGTCACATTTTCCTGCATACAACCTAACCCAGTGCCAAATCACAGTAAGAAACATGGTGTACTCTTTTCCAGGGATAAATCAGAGGAAGGTAAGAGCAGGACATCCTTTGCAACACATGCAAAGTCACAAAGATAATACAGCATTAAACTCTTGCTGTCACTCTTTCACTTCCCCAACTGCTGAATGAGAAGTAAAGCATATCATACCCTCTCATGTGCCTCTTTGGAGGGTAAAGGGAATTTGGTGTTTGGGTGCCATGCTGCTAGGGTCATATAAGGAGAGAAAGAGAGATGGGAAAATTTCACACATTACAGACCACTTGGTCAAATAGCTGGAAAATACTTGAAATGGTGTCACTAGAAGCACCAGCCTTACACTGAATCTGCACAGAGTTACTCCAGCCAGCACAAGCGGGAGATGAGGACCAAACACAGGTACTATCTAACCAGAGAACAAATGCAGAAGTATCAGAGAGAAATGCATTTAGTCATTTATTATGATGAGCCTACAGGGTGCAGAGTGTGATTTCAGTTCCTAACGTTTTCTTGTGCTTTTAAGTCCAATTTTAATTGCTTTGTCTCATCAGGGAGAAGAAGTATGTAAGCCATATGTCTTTGTTCTGTAAACTATAAAGCACCGAGAGGATTTAAGTATTATCATTGCTATTTATGTTACCCTTTGGTGCTTTGTCTCTCTTTCCCAACTGGTTTAGGATGACTAATGTCAAAACTTTGGTTCCAGTTACCTCTCTTGGGCAAGGTGATAGTACAATGTAACATGACACTTAATAGACTACACCACAAGCCATCCTCTCTCTTCTGAATCTTAAAATCACACATGTGGCAAGAAGCAATCATAACAATAGATGTATCTTTTATTCACAGATAAAAACTGAAGCAAGCTGTTATAATACATATTTGTACAAAGGATTTGAAAAAACCATAAAAAGGAAGATGATTAGAAAATATGATTCATTATGAAATGTGGTATTACATACACTATTAAACCTTTCCAAAAGTATTTGTTTGGCAACAATTTATCAATAGTTTCCACACTTAAGTGGCCTCCTTCAAAAAAGCACAAATCTCATGCAGCATGTATAAACTTGATCCTGAGGGTTTGCCTTCCTTAGAAAAACTGTAAAAAGATATACTATTTGTCTTAAAAGTTCAAAATGCAAATGCTATATTTATACTCAAAACTATATAAAAATATGGACCTAACTTAACATTTACAAAAAGTTTTTGCTCCTTTTTTTTTTTTTTTGCTTGTTTTATGGTTTTGGTAATAAACATAATTCTCAATTCCTGCAATCAGAGAGGAAAAAAGAAAACCAAAACAAACCACAGTGCCCTTTGTAGACTTCCTCATGTTACGTTTACAACTCTAAAAAGACCAGGTCTGTGATAACTGAGGTTAGTAACCAAGGAAGTAGGTAAGCAGTTAATATATATCTATATATGTATATATAAAATGCAAAACAAACATTTCTTCTGATCTGAAAAAGTAATAATACAAAACCTGAAGGTAAAACAATCACCTCAAAATGCCATAATACACCTTTTCAATAGATAAATGTCCATAAAAATATCTTGAACCCTAACCAAGAAATCAACTATAATACAATTTTAATTCTGCTACATAAAACAGCTTTTCTATGAAACAAGAAGGCAAGTTCAGGTATGAAAACATAATTTACTTATTGCTTTTTGCTACAATGCTGTTTGTTTTTTTTACATATAGTCATAAATACACTATACAGTATAAAATATTTCATAGGAATACATTTTGTGGTCTGCTTAGGTTTGCTGGCTTTAATTCTAGCACCAAATTAAAAAAAAAATCAGATCAACTTTAAAGGCACTTGCATTGTATGTTTGTTTGTTAATTAACATCTTGGTTTGTATTAAATTTCTTTGCTTCCCTCTGGCAGAAGCAATACTTGATCCTACTTTTATCTTAGTACAGTTCAGTTCACATTGAGGCACCAAATGATTCATGTACATTCCCTCCCTCAGCTGTTTCTTTCTCTTACAACATTCATTGTTGCTTTTTAGTCTTCACCCTTTCTCCTTCACTTCCCAGCTACTTTAACTCATTTCTTCTTCATATCAGACAGACCAGCTTCACTTCCTTCAGTCCCTTGAAAAACCTCTCTTCAGACCTCCACTTCCTTTACTCCATCTTGTACATCTGTAATTCCAATATCAAAACACGTCACTATCATGATATGTGACTTGCACAGATTAACACACTGCTCCAGTTCCTCTGTCACTTGTTCCAGTGCCTCCAGGTACTCCTGTGACTCCTTATCAAGATCAGGATCCACTTCAACTGTCATACAAAAAAACAAACAAAAAAAAATTGTAAGAGAGACAGCTTATAGCAAAGTATTTTTCTGTCGCAAAGCTACCAACAATATAGAGTACTATTTTATTTCTCTTAAACCAAGACATTTTTTTCCTTTCTATTTTTCATCAGATAGCAAACTCTGCTTTGACACTCCATTTAATAAGCACTCAGTCTGTGAACAAATCTTATACCTCAGTTTCACAGCTGTAACAGGGACATGGAAACAGCTATTTCCTTCTTTGTAGAGGGGGGTGGGGTGGGGGGTGGTAAAGGATATCTAGAAAGGGACCTTTTACAAAGGCATATAGTGGCAGGATGTGGAGTACTGGCTTCAAACTCAAAGAAGCTAGATTAGACATTAGGATGAAATTCTCCACCATGAGAGCGGTGAGGCACTGAAACAGGTTGTCCATGGAAGTTCTGGAAGCTCCAACCCCAAAGTGTTCAAAGTCAGGTTGGATGAGGCCCTCATCTAGCAGGAGGTGTCCCTACACATGACAAGGAATGTTGAAGCTAGATGATCTTTCATGTCCTTTCCAACTCAACCCCATTATATGATTCTGTGACTCTATGAAAAAAGGATAATAAAAAGTTATATAAGTATTTAATGTTAATAAGGATCACAGTGAGCCTTTGTGTTATTTTGACATCCTTTTCTTGTTGGTCTGGGGGGGTGGGGTAGGGCGCGTTCATTTCTGGTACCACTCAGCACTGAACAAATTCTCTATCACAGAAATACAAATGGAGCCACAGTATATTTTACAGTTCAGTTCAGCAAAACATCTTAGCAAGGGCCTAACTTTCCCGTGGAACTGCTGAAAGTTTGTTACATGATGATAATCCTGTTTTTGCAAAATACTTACAGTCTTCTTTCCATTTATTCGGGTCCATCATCAACCTGCACTTTGTTTCTTCCAGCTCTTCCTTCAAAACTTCATGCTTTGCCTTTACTTCTCTGATACGTTGCTGGCGCCTTTCTAGTATCTTCAGCTTGGTATGGAAATACATTAGACCCTTTTAAGACACAGAAAGGCCATTTTATGAATTCTCCTGTTGTAAGCTGACCTCCAGCAGTTTGACACAAAGTGCTCCTGGCTGATTACTTGTAAGAGTCAGCTGGTGGGTTGTTTTGTTTGTCTGTGGGATTGGTGTGTTTGGAGTGAGCATTTGATTTTTGTTTTTCACTTTAATGTTTACATTAATGGATTCTAATCTAGAAAAACAGCACGCTACATCACTTCAGCATTTCTTGCACTTCTCTGGGTTAGCAAACATCTCTTAATACTATGTGAAAATACTATTTTTTGATGAGAAATTATTTTTCCAGCACTCCAGATGATAAACACAACCTAATTATAATGTTAAGAGTTATATTTAATCCTAAAACACATGAATACTTATTTTCTTAAAAGCATTCCTACCTTCTCAACATCCTGGAAAGGCTATTATGAAAGAAATGGGAAAAATGCATCAGAAGAATATTGAATCGTAGTCTCCAAAAAAGAATTAGCTGAAGTGTTTTCCAATTACAAGTAAATTAAACTCAGTGTATCCCTGACTTAATAGAATCCTGTCACTTACATAAAGAGTTAATGACCCTATCGCTGAGGGAGTCGGTAAGGTTTCATCACCCAGGCTGAGATTATAAAGTCTTCTCATAACGTATTCATTGGTAACTTCCACTTACACCATCAGTCACGTTAGACACAATTAATTTTAGACAGTAATCATTTTCATTTTCTGTTAAGAGTACCCCAACATATGAATTGCAAAATTAATAATTATAGCACTTTAATTGCAATCAATTTCCTGAACACCATTCTAGCTTTCAAGCAAGGACTCTCCCTGTATACTGTAATTCAAGTTGTCTACAGCTGTTGTAAAATATGTGCTGACCTCAGTTTCCTCGTGTCTGTGTCGCTGTAATCGTTCCACATCATCAATCTCATAAACTTTAATTTCAAATGGCTCTTTTAAAGTGCCTGGCAAAGGTGGTAGATCAACCCATTGGCCAGTGACACTGGGTTTTCTTCCTAGGGAGGCAGCATCTGGCAAGGGAGCAGGAATCAGTCTACGACGCTGGAGACCTAAAATAGAGAAGACAAGCATTCCTCAGACTCTGAAACACCAAACTGCAGACTGTACTACAGTGAATTAAAGAGAGATATAAAGTCTCAGGATACTTAGGAAGAAATGCTTCTCTTGATCTTTTAGTGAATATACCTTCAGGCTGTTAACTGAATTACTGCCTTCACAAACTATGTTTCAATTCTTTCATGGATGGCTACAACAGCAGTCTCTTTCCTAAAGCATATGTCTGAGTATTATTTCTTTATTCTCTTCTCACAACAAATATGAGTTTTTCTTTGGTGGGCTACAATGGTATTTGTTACCTTGTAATGGCAATGAGATCATGAGTAATTTAAAACCACTACAGACAATGCAGGCAAATCTGGAAATCTGCTCCTCAGCTTCAAGCCAAGCAAGCCTACCTAAGATCATTGTATTACCTCCTTGCTCCCTCCAGAGCGATGTTTTAAAGTGCTAAACACTATCAGTTTTCAATGACTGTGGATTGGGAGGCATTCAAAAGGCAGCAACCAACTAAGGTGTAAGCTGAGTCATATCCAACATCAGGGCACATCATCACCCATTTCCAACAGCACTCAGAAGCTCAAAGCACGACAAAACTCAACAATTCCTCAGTAGAAGGGATCCCAGATTTACTAACAGCATACTGCCACCCCAATGCATCTGCCAGGGCTCATGTTTCACAAAGCAGACTGACTTAATGTCCTTCAAAACTGCTGGTTCTTTTGTATATTTTAAGTTGTTCTTCATTCTACTGTATTTCCAATGGTCTATGCTTAAGTTGCTGAATGAGGGTGCTGGTCATTAGCTACAAGGAACTGATTGTCAGTGATTCTTTATGATACTACAGTAGGACTCAGATTAGTAAAAAATAATACTGTAAGAGCTGTCATATGAAATTGATTTTGAAGCTGGCTACAAGTGGAAATGCTTAACATGAGCACCAGCTGCAAAAGCAATTAGGAAAGGTACAGGGCAGGAAGAGAGACCCGGCTCTTGTAAGCCCACCTTTGCATGGCCGTGGTAGGAAATCTCTACCTTGACACAGCACATCAGCCATAGCTGGTACACACATTGGTTGGTTTGTCTTTAAAACAAACCAACCAACCAAAAAAAACCGCACATCACTGTACTATTATAGTTCAATACAATAATTTTTACATTAGCTGATAGCATTAGCATGAGGGTCATACATGCCTTACTGCTCTGCCCCTAAGCCTTACCTTTGGGTAATCTAATGCACATCCAGCAATCCTCATTAAATCACAATCTTGTCAGCTCCAGGCCTATTCCCTTGTTTCCAAACTACAGTCCCAGCCTATCTCACTAAAATTCTGTCACAGAAGCTCAGCAGCAGAGTTCCTCCTCTCCTCATTGCTCTTCTCTTACCAGTCTTTCCTGACACTCACCTGATCCTCACAAAAACACATCAAGTCCAGGCAGTACCCTCACCCTTCCCTACCCACCCATAACAGAATCCTACTTTGGGCTGCCCTAGTGCTGTTCTCTCTGTCAACCCTCCTGAGGGTGGAAGGAACATCTCATCTAATGGTGACCATTTTCTGCCTTCTCCCTTGCAGAGAGGTTGCTGGTGCCCCAGGGCACCTGGCCCCTCTCCTGCCCTTTCTGTTGCAGCACGTGTGTCACACCTGCAGCTTTGAAGTGAAATAAATGACAAATATCTGCTGTTGCAGCAATACATATGCACACACAAATGCCTGCAGACAATCCACCTCTCCACTATGCTTCCCAAGATCTCCTTTCCCTTTCTGTTAGACACACTACAAAAAACCTTTGTCCTAGGGGATGCACCAAAGTGTCAGTGGGGACACAGTCAGCTTCCCCTTCATTTATTACCTGTTGATCGTTTTTTTGGGGACTTGAGGCTCCTCATCCGGCCCGGTGATGACATTCCGCTTTCACTCATGGAGTCATGTGCTGAGGAGGCACTGCCGGTGGCCTCACTGTCTCGAATCATGCTCTCGTAGCCACTGCTGCCCCCACTATGGTAAAACAGAGCAGTCCTCCCCATGGCTGGTGGCAGCTCTCCACTTAGGACACTGCTGTTGTCACTGCCGTGCCCACTGCTGTACCGCTGAGGTCGTCGGGGAGCCGTTATCTTGCTGTATGGAGAAGGCAGCACTGGGATTTGCGACTTCTCATCGCTGAGGTTAATGCCACTGTCATTGCCACTGTCAGAGTCAGTGGAGCCTCGGAAGTGTCCCGCTTTGCCAGAGCCACCTGACGCCAGCTCATTCACGCGACTGTTGGCTGCTCTCATGGCCTGTTTGGTCCCCATGATGGTCCCTCGTCCAGGTTTGCCACTAACAGGCTGCATGGAGCGAGGGACCACCTTACCGCTGGGGGCTGCGCAAGAGCCCTTCCCTGCAGGTTGTGCCAGGGACTTCACAGAGGAACTAAGAGACTTTGACCCACTGGTGGAGAGGCCCCGAGTTTTATTCCCATTTGTTTGAATCTTCTGGTTAGCTGGGGGTTTTGCCTGGTTGTTTTTACCAGGCACAGAAGTGTTGAAGGCTGGTGGTAAACTCACACCAGAGGCAACTGGGGGGACACCCAGCCTGGGGACGGAGCGCCCTGCCCGGTTGTTGCTGATAGCCCCACTCTCCCTTGTCACACTTGCTTTGGATCCAACTGATGTCAGGCTATCACACCTCTCCAGGGACATGTGGCTCCCGTAACGGTGCATGGCTTCGTTCTTTGATGCCTTAGTCTTTAAACTGGATGTCATCTTGGGCAAAGAGTGGTCACCCCTCAGGTTCATTTTGCTGTTGGCACTTTCACTGAAGTAAGACCCAGCTTTCAGCCGCAAATCTGCTTCATCTTCAGCCTTTGGTGTGGCAGTTCTAGCAAAGTCCAGTCCAGAGACTTTTCCCCCACCATTACCCAGACCAACAGGTTTCTGCTCCAGGCTTGATTTGCGTACAGGAGGTGTTGGCGGTGTTGGCCCACCTGGCCTGGGCAACATGGTTGACTTCTGTGGTGTGCTCTTTTTCCCCAGTGATGATTTCAAGCTGCCAGTGGCCAAGGGAGCCTCTGCATTCCCCCTGGTCACAGGTTCTGGCAAAGTACTGTTAGCATGTGACACTGGCATCACTCCCAGTGTAGTGGCTCCCCTCTTCAGCTGTGGCATCTTCATTGCGACTTCTGACTTCTTTGCAGCTCCACTGGAGGACTTGCAGGCCATTTCACAACCATCCACAACTCTCTGTGAACAGGCAAGCATAGTCTGTGACTTTATTGGCTTGGATGCTGCACCAAAACACTGGCCAGCTTTTCCTGGCTGCTTCTCAGTACCAAATGCGTGAGATTTTGGAGACAGTAGCGAGTCTGCAGGCTTTGCTCCTGACTGATAATCAGCGCGCAACAGCCAGGGATCTTCAAATACACCATGTGGATTCTGCAGTTCTTTATAGCTGAGGACAGCATTATTATGGATTGGAGACGAGGTAGTTTTTGGCTTTCTAGGAAGACTAGAATGTATGGTTTCTATCACAGGCATATCACGAGAATTACTAAATTTTATTTTTATGGGCTGATCAGTGACACAAAAAGCACTTTTCGTCTGAGATGCTTTGGTAGTTTCAGGGGTTTGAGGGCTTTTGCTGATGCCTGAGGACAACTTGCTGGAATTCAAGCTCTCACTCTCCAGTTCAGAGAAGCAAAATCCACTGTCATTCAGAGTGCTTTTCAAGGGGACTGATAAATGGGATGAATCCAATGTGAAGTGTTCCTCGGACTTATTACAGCTGTAAGATGACTGTGCAACAAAACTGTCACTAGACTGGGCTCCATCACTTTCAACTGTACAGATGCTGACTTCACTAAGCCATGAACTGATGGAGGAACGTCTGCTGCTAGTAAAGGGATCCTTAGCAAAGGGCACAACAATATCAATATTTACACCAGTAGAAGTTTCCTGTGAGGTATAAGCATCGAACTCATCATTTATGCTGCTGATAATACTGACCGGCCTTGAACCCGATGCAAGGGCCTGAAGGGAGCAGTCACTGTTAAAGCTAATGATACTGGAAGGTCTTCCATTATCCATAATCCCACTAATGGATAGTTCTTCCACCACAGTGAAAACAAGCTCATCCTCTCCATTCAGCTCAACAGGTTGCTGCAAAGTCACCGTGGTGGTTAGTATATCCCGATCGAAACATTTCGCTCTGAACGCTGACCTGAAGCTGTGGACCTCTATTGCGCCTGACTGATTCTGGGTGTTGCTACCAACCAGAAACATGTTTCCTACAGGGTTTTGCTCAGATTTGTTTCCCATCTGCTTGCTCATTCCCACAGGAGGAGTCCGAACTGCATCGCTATTATCCAGCTCCAAATTCTCAGCTTTGGAGCTCAATACATGCTCTTTCTGCTGTGGAGGTGGAGGTGCTGGGCTTGGTAAGGGTCTCTTTACATACGAGGACTTTTCCTTAGCGACACATTCAGCTGTGGTCTTATTCTGCTCTGGATTCCTTGAAGGGCTACACCTTGAGGATGGCAGAGAATCGTTGATTGTCTCTCTCTCTCCCTCCAGTATCAAGTCTATTATTTTGTTCTCAGCTCTGCTCTGTGGCTTGGAAATATCTATTTTTAACTGAGACATGCTATTCTCATGACAATTGCCATTGCCGCCCCTTGGTGCAACAGCTTGGAAAGGAAGGTTATGACTTTTTTGGGGGGATAGAGTTTCTTGTGGAACTGATTTCTTAAATCCTCCAGAAGGAGTAGATATTTTTTCCTTTATCAGCTTAGACTGAACATTTTCTGTACCTCCAGGGACGGGACTACAATTAGATACAACAGACATTTCTCCACAAGCAAATTTGATGGGTTCCTCACTTCCATCAATGCACTCTAACCTTTCTTGCAGTTCGGCAAAAGTGTTGCATTTAAAATGGTCCTTGTCAGAACTCCTTCCAGTAGCAGAATTGTCTTTACTTCTTTTCTTGTTTAGGGATGGGATTATGGGAACAAACTCTGGAGGACCTTCATTATCTGTTAATTCTCTGTCAGATAAAGCTGCACCATTGGGACCAACATAGATGACAGTATCACAAGACTGTTCACTGCTGGAGGAATAATCAGGATCACTAGATATACTTAGGACAGGAAGGTCAGGGTCAAGGGCAACAGTTCTTGGGTGGAATGGTCGCAAATGGGGCGGTCTTCGGACATGTCCTTCTTCACATGAACTCTCTCCTCCAGATGAACTGGAGGCATACTGCAAATGAACAATAAGGGAGAACTTATTAGTATTAATTGATACATAAGTATATTTATATGTACCTACAATTGATTAAAAGATCAGGTTTAATATATAATCTGTGCTTTGTGTATGCTATCACAATTATGTCTAGTGGAAAAATGTTAGAATGTGAATTAAAATAAGAGGGTCATGCTACATAGATTTTACTGTTGTCATGGGTTGAATCTGCTGATGTTATTCAATAATGTGATGCCATCATGCCAGCTGCAAAATGAAAGTGGTGGCTGAGGCAAAGTACCACGGGGCTTGAAATTCAGATTGTAACATGAGAGACTTCCTGTTCCAGTTGCTATTTTGGTTTCATGGTTTGGGGAGTTAGTCTTTTCCACTGGGTGGGCTGCTAGTCAGAGGGTAGGGGAGCTTGGTGGCTTCTGATGCTGCTTCCACATTTTCCTGCGATTTTCTCCAAATAGACTACCTTAATTGTGCATCATTATTATCTCATTTCCAGCAAAGCTCTTTATCTCAACCCAGACTTTGGGGATTTTTTTAATGTCTTACTTTCCCTCCCATCTGTGTTTGGGGAGGGGGCTTGTGAGAGCAGGCTCTGTTAACCCAGGAGAAGTGTATTAGAAGTAATATAACAATCCTATATTTTCAAATAGCTTCCATTCAATACTGTGCATTGTCTTTCTCCTTCAACAGTTTTCTGTTCCTTCGTTATTGGTTTTTAATTACTAGAAATAGGAGCTTTTGAGATAGATATATTTGCACATATAAGCAAAAAAATACGTGTTTGGAACAAAAAGAAGGGAATTTCAGGATTAAGGTTTGGAGGTGGGATAATGGCTCAGTGCCAAGTCATTTGTCAGTTCCTCTCCTGAGCTTTTATGCATTTTATGTTACTTCATAGTGCTGAGAAATCCCACGTTCCCCCACTGAGAGGTTAGGAGAACTCATTTTCAAATGAATTAATTTCTGCTTGTTTGTGAACCAACCTTGGATTTCTTCTTTCTCATTCGGTGGATTCGTGATGCAAGCTGAATGGTGGTGAGAGTTTCTGCATAATTGGCTGGGGAGTCAGAAATATGCGCAATCATAGTAGTTCTGCAGTTGATGTTCCCAAGCGATTCCCTCAACAACATGGTCAACTTGTTGTCCCTGTGTAACAAATGGGAAGACTAAGATAGTTCAAAGAAATTACAAACCTTTTTTTTTTTGCATATTTTTGCACTTGTAGGATGTATTCCTGTATGGTACATGTAGATAAGAAATATGCTTCTATTATTTGACCATACTTAAAATGCATCTAGATGTACATAGACAAAAATATCAATACTTTAATTATTTATCAGCCTGTGTATTCGTAGTATAGTATCAGTGCCACCCCAACTAATCTAGTTTCCAGTGTGCCTGACGTGGTCTACTCTGACACAGAAAATGGGAAGCAGAATTTCTCTGAAAGCTTTCTTGGTGATGCCAATCATCCACCATGGACAGCAAAGCTCGCAAGACAGGTAACATTTTGTCCTCCATTGGTCTCCAAGACATCTCTACCCAGGGCTCCCTGGACACTGCTTCCTTGAGCTGACCCAACATGTGGGGACTACCATCATGGCCACTCACTAAACCACGACAGGTGACAAAGTGAAGGATCTGCCTTTCTCTGTTCTAACCCACATATCCTCTACTCCAACTAGCCCGAGGAAGTTATCTTTCTGCCTAATACAGAAAGAAAGAACACCTGTTTGAGGTGCAGCACTAGATAAATATGTGAAATGACATGATTGATAAGAACAGCACAAGATTATAATGCACAAAGACAAGAAGCAATTAAATTTAAGGACTGAAGGCCAAGTTCTGGTAAGGGTGTTTAGAATGTGGCTGTTGTCTTTAAGGTGGGCTCCCCACAGGTGTGCTTGACATAACATTAATATCAGCTACACTTCACAAAGGAACGCATCTAAACGTTCACTTCTGCTAAACAAACATGCAAAGTGGAAGTCTCCTTTATTTTTCATTGAAAATACATAGCATTCAAAAAGGCATGTGGCCTTTGATGAACATACTTGATAAACTCTCTCAGATTTTAAAATTTTAAAACTTTTTTTTTTTCATTTGGAAAAAAGAGAGAAAATCCCATGAAATTCTGATGAAATTGTTCACCAATGACCAGTTGGTTGAGACCAGTTTAAATTCCACACCAGGACACAAATATGAGACAGAACCTTCTTGACATTTCCCCTGATTTTTTCAACAATCAAACCCTCCCCAACATTTCACTCAACTTAATTATATAACAATATGCATATAATTTTCAGCCACGTCATTAAGAACTTCATGTTCCTAGGTGACATTTTAAAAAGTTGTGTGTATGCATATATACATATAGGCAGGTAGATGAACAGATACAAGTATTTATGATATAGAAGTGACCTTAAAAGAAGACAGAGCCCTCTCTGATAGAACTTCTTTCAACTTCATCTTAGGTAAAGAGTTGACGCAATCCATGGCTAATTTAACACCAGCCACAAATTTAAGACAGTGCAGACAATAATTCACTTACTTATACGGCACATGCTTAGCACCATTAATTAAAGCCAGAATTACGTTGCCCAGGGCAGAGAGTGACAGACAGAGAGAGCCTCCTCCATCTCGGCTCTTGCTCAGCACTTTTTCACAGCTCCCTAGATCAATAAGATGCAAGCGGCTGCGTCCTCCAGACACTAAAACAAAAAGGGGGGAAAATGTTTGTACATCACTTTCTTGCATGGACTCGAGCCAACCTTGGTATTCAAAATGTATTCAAATTAGGAAAATAATGACTATAGCATGGGATAATGACCAAAATAAATATTAATAGTACAGAAAGCAGGTATTAGCCACAGTTATCAAAGTTAAAGGTGCCTTCATTGGCTTGAGAGTTGACGTCACTTTTTCTTTCTAAGTTTATCGCAAATTATTGTTTAAATTAACCCAAACCCACACCATTTAAAAATAAACAGTATGGTAAGAAGATTCATACTTCCTCCTTTGCCACTCTTCTCCATGCGATACTGGTATATGTGAAGAGTAAAAAGCATATGTGAATTCCTCCTATCTTCTTCCTCACATTCAGGTTTGCTGGTACTTCTGGCAGCAATTGCAGCATCAAGGAAAAAGGCAGCTTTCTCTGCTGTCGGGGCCCTTAGCTCACTTTGGTTTTGAAGCTTGAATATAAACAGGAAAATAACTAATTAGCAAAGGAGCATTTTATTATTTTTTTTTTTGCTGAACTAGCTAAATCTCTTGGGCACTAAGAAAAGCAAATATGTACACCATGGGAGAAAGGTTTATAAATTAAAAGTAATTTTTTTCACTGTCTTACAAATTGTCATAATTGTTGTCAGATAAAAGAAAATAAAAAGCAGAGGAAAAGCTGGCTCAGAAAAAAATCTGTGTTGTGATATCCATTATACCTGGGTTCCACATATTGGATCTTCTCTCAGATAAACCCCAGGAGACTGTCCATCCTGAAGGCTGCCAGTGGCTACTTCAGCTAATAAATCCTTAAGGTTTTCATCTTTGCCACTGATCTCCACAGCAGATACTCTAATAGAGAAACGAGTCCCAGTTTTTTCTTTACGTTCATTGATTAATTTGAAGAGCCAAGAAATTGCACAGGGGATGATACCAAGGCTTTGTGTGGAGTTATCTTTCCCAATCATGGTAAAAGATTTTCCTAGAAGGAAAAGATGAACATGAAGTTATTCACTTTTCTTTTACAAGACAGTGTCTGTTCATATCACCACTGTAGATCATATGCAATGCCAACCATTGAAAAGGTAGTAGGAAAGAGTAAATGCAAAAATGCAGACTATTTAATTATTAATCCATTGCTATTTATTCAATTAGGTTTGTAATTTTTGTAACTTAGACCCACAGCAGATTAATGTTAAAAACACCTCTGATCTTTTGATCTTCATCACAATGCACCTATACAAACTTACTCTTGAATAAGCTAATCTGATGTTACATTCTACCTTTTCAAATTAAAACTTACAATCCCAGTGTAGAAATAAACCATGATAAGTTTGCAAAGCTAATTAAAAAGAAATTCTAATCTATTCATATACTCCAGGTTTATTGTTCCAGGAGCTGACAGCATGTAATTACCACACTGACATAGTAATTAACTGTAACGAATTTGGGAGCTCACCAAGCTTGACGTGACCAAAGCAAAATATGCAGCCATCTGCACCATTCACAACAGACTGGATTACTTCTGCTACTGTTCCAGAGCATACCTCAGCCTGGAAGAAAGATTGCAGACAAATAAGTAAAAGCATACACTGTTGTGTATTTTACTGTTCTTCTGTAATGAAATAAATTACCTTGGAGGTGCAATATTCTCCACATTTTTATGTCATCTCTCCTATTATTTTTGCAACTATGCTGTCTCAAAAAAAAAAAAAAAAAAAAAAAAGGTACTCCAACCTAAAATAGTTTCCAGTTCTATTAAACCAATTTTCTTGGAATATTGATTCTATGACTAATGTAGCAAACTGAATGCTATCCAACCAGGCTTCCTGCTGGTATAATAGCTTAGCCAAGGCTATTCAGCAGTAGTAGCAACTCCACTGAAATTAAGCTGCTCGCGAGTGCTCACAGGAATTAGAAAGACTGGAGAAAGTGCATTAAGATCCATGAATAAGACTTCATATCATAGTATCACATTTTCCTTTTCTAGAGGATACGTTGTTATCCATAAAGAGAACTTGCTAAAATATTTGAGCATGCTAAACCCAGTTTATCCACGTCAGCCAAGGTTTCAAATATAAAATAAGATGATCTGTTAAGTACAGCAGCTATGGGCAGGGGAGAAGTCTGGTGTAAATATGTAAGTACAGTGAAATGATAAGGCTCTGTTTGAAGGTGCATGGCAGCAAGCTGGCCCCAAGCAATAATGCCAGCACAGAAGTGGCTGCACTCTCCAACATCACCCAGAAATACCACAAACAGGCCACCCAGTAGGCCAGCCTCAAGGATCTGAAAGAACTTAGTCCAAGCCAAGGGTCAGCAACCTGAAGGATGGGTGCCAAAAACATCAGAAAAGCAGGCTATGACCAGACACTTTGCAGCAGGTCTGGCAACACAAGTAAGAAAGAGCAACTTCCAGTTCTGGGCTAATGTCAAGATCACTGTTGCTCGTGTCTGCACAAAGACACTGTGAGGTTATGCAAGATCTAAAATCCAACCTCCTGAAGTGGTTAGCATTGTTTTATAGATATTTTCATATATCTAGACTGGGACCCAAAAGATTAAACAAAACCCTGGAAGAAGATCTGAGGGTGGCATCCTGAACTAGATATTGTCATGTAGTCTCAACATTAATACACCATTTTCATTTTTTATGTTTGGTGGTGTTTCTTTCACCCTAATTTTTTTTAGTAGTTCCAACTTAAAGTCATTCTTCATAAGCTGCTGAATTTGTGGCTCTTTTTAAAGCTGTTCTAGTTTTGGTTTTGTTTTTTCAGTTTGGTTGGTTGGTTTTGTTTTCCCTTATCCAAAGATTGTTCCCAGTGGAAGTGAATACAATCTCACCAAATATACTGCAGCCCATAACCCATGCAAATACCAGCCTGTGTGTGTATCAGATTTCAGGTCTGGGCTACTCCTGTAGAAAAACACCATTCTGCAGACCAAAAGTAAAACTTGCTCCATTAGCAGCACAACCATGAAGGTAAAGTTATCAGTCAAAAACACATATAAACAAACTGGAAAAGTCAAGGAAAATACAAAATCATGGCAATGTCAAATTTGTTGTGTGTCTTTCTCTAACAAGAGAAAACACAGGAAGATAATTTAGTCAGCAAATCCATCTCCCCAGTCATTATTCCTTAATTTTATATCTTGAATAAACCAAAAATGTAAGAATCTAACTACTTGTCTATTAATTACCATGTTTTTTCTTGCATTAAAGTGACTCGTTCAAATAATATTCCCCAGAAATAGAAAGAACTTTTCAGGCAATCAAATTCAGTGGGCATAAGAAGATGGAGGAGATTTAAGTGACTCCAGTACCTGTGAAGCATCTTGGGGGAAAACTGCATCAAAAGCGAACATCTTTGGGACAGCAACAACACCTCGTCTGTGACCTGCACTGGAAGGCCCACTTGCTGCTGGATCATAAAAAGTGATTTGTTTTTTTCGTGGGTCTACCTTCAGAAAGGACATGGATTCTGATGTTTCATGTGCTCCTTGAGAAGGACAAATTCTTACCATCACCTTCACCTGCAAGAATTTAGAAGCAAGCAACAATTTGAGTTCCCAGCTACAGATAAACACATGCAAAGCATTCTTCTTAAACCCACTCCCCGTCCCATGACATATTCATTTGTAATATTTAGGTGTGTCAAAACAACTGTGGGACAAAAACAGAGCCAGATTTTCCACCCTGGTGTCTTCATTGAACTTGGTTTTGCTAGTGCACTTTGTCCCTTTGGTTGGCTCTATTCCACCTTTACCACGTAGGTGCAATACCCTAGCTAAATAAAAGGAAACTCTCATCTCCTACCTTTCCAGAATTCAGTGTGATAAAAAACACAAACCTGAAAATCAGTCTGAATAATACAAGGCTAAGAATGCAGCATTCAAATTCAAATCTAGAAACTTCTGATTCCTTGTTCACATTCTTCAAATAAAAAACAACTTCCCTTACAGTTTTTCCAGTAAAATGCCTTTATGCTGTTATGGTTAGGTCCTTTGGTGGTTAATTGCGGATTTAATGGGAAAGAAAGGGAGGAAAAAATCTAAAACAAACATTAAAAGGTTGAAAATCTTGTAAAGAAACCACTCACAAAGTACTTTTCTATTGCAGTATTGCAAATGCTGATTTCCTACACAGAGCGATTTTAGATAACATTTCTAGAGAGCTCAGACATTGGTCATGATTTCCAAAGCAGCTTATGGGAGTCAAGTGAATGGGTCTCAGTAAAGTGCAGCAAAGGCTGCACATCTGCTTCTTCTAAGTTTCCTGGAAATTGTAATATTACATTGCAAAACAATGAAATACTGCCTCACACCCACTTCCAACCATTTGTCCTTAAGAAATTTTCCCAGGTCAGAGCCAGTATTTTTTAAACACCTTTCACAGAGAACACAGGTGCTTGTTGAACAGTCAGCACTCAGTGCTGGTGAGACTGCACTTCAAATTCTGTGTTTGTCTTGGACCCCTCACTACAATTAAAACATTGGAGGTTCTGCAGATTGTCTGAAGAAGGGCACAAAGCCCTTCTTTAGGATCTAGAGAATGAGTCTTCTGAGGAGTAGCTGAAGGAACTGGGATTCTTCAGCTTGAAGAAAAGGAAGCTGAGGGGAGACCTTACAAGTCTACAGCTACCTGAAAGGAGGTGGCAGTTGTGCGGGTGCTGGTCTCTTCTCCTAAGCAACAAGCAATAGGATAAGAGGAAACAGTCTCAAGTTGCACCAGTTTTAGGTTTAGAGCAGGGGAGGTTTAAATTGGACATTTGGAAAAATTTCTCCACAGAAAGGGTTGTAAAGCACTGGAACAGGCTGCCTAAGAAAGTATGGAATCACCTTCCCTGGTGGTATTTAAAAGACATGTAATACGTGGATCCTGAGGAACATGGTTTAATGGTGACCATGGTTTAATGGTGACCTGGCAGTGTTAGGTTACCAGTTGAACTTGATCATCTTAAAGGTCTCTTCCAAACCACATTATTCTATGAGTCTAGCCCTGAGCTGGAAGCTGAATGGGAAAACATGCAACTCTGATAAAGTCTGATCCTCCTTTTCAGTAACTTTTTATCACTAAATTTAACCTTAGGTCTGCCAGAACAATTTCACTCCTACTTAATATGTTCCTGCAAGATTACATCATTAAAATGGTGCGCATCTATTACACTTTATACATTCTCTGTTTTTTTCACAAGAAAAAAAATAAATGCAGTCAGCAATTCCTTGTCACTCCTGTATCCAGAGAAATAATGTCAAAAGTAGAAGCAAAGCTGAAAAGCTACTTCAGCACAGCACAACATCGGGAATGCAGGAAACAAATAGAGACTAGAGCAGTCTAAGCCATCCTCTAGGAATGCCTTCCATATCAGACAGAGAAGCTGGAAAGGTGATGTCATACACACCTGCACCCAGTGGAAACAACAAAATGTAATACCCAAAGCAGGACGATGAGTCAGTTCATCAGTAAGCACCATGCTGATCTATCTCTGTCTTTATCAGATGGGAAGGGTAGGTAACTTGAAAATTTCATTTAGGTCCTCAACTGTTGGGTTTTTTTCCATCTCCTCCTTTCTAGAGGGGCTAAGCTGCACACAGGCATCTCTGCGTAACTACTCCAGCATTCTCACAGAAAATACTTTCCTCAGAGTGGCTATAAAGCTTTTCTCCAATATTGTTTTCCAAACAAAGAGTTTAAGAAATAACTGACTTCTCCAGTAAACACAGCGGGAGGCTCCACCAAATGTATCAGCAAATTCTTCCACCTATTGACTCAAGCAGTCCCTCTGTTTCCACACTTTTTCGTTCCCTTTTCATAGCGATATGAATATAAAAACACAGTCCTAGAAAATAAGCAAACCTTAGAATAAATGAAACAGCTGCTTCAAAAGCAAAGTGCATCAGAGGTGACACACTCAAGGTTGTTTCCCCATAAAAGCTCCATGCAGTCAGCTTTGTGTATTAGCCTGCTAGCTCAACCTTGACATGCTACCAAGGTGCTCAGAAAAATAACCTCCCTCAGAGAGAAAAAAAAAAAAAAAAAAANACAAAACCACCAAAACCTAGATAAATACGTAAGTACAAATGCCCACTTTAGGGTCACTTGATTAAAACCAACTTTAAAATATATGCTGTTTTCCAAAGCATTTCTCTAAACAGTCCTTTCTCTTCTCTCTTCCACCTATTATTAGATTATAGCAGCTAGAGCCTGGATAAGAGGAAAATTGGTTTACTCCTGACCTAAACAGCAAGTTACCTCCATCAGAGTGTTGCTTTCCCTAACATAAAGATGGATTCACCAACAGAAAATGCTTGTGTGTCACATCAGCTTTTTGAGACCACCTCTGAAGCACACAAATACTGAAATAGCTTCCCATAATATATCAGACCCCAAACTTAACAGGCCTCTAAGGTCATCTTTATTTTTACAGTGGAAGTGAGCTTTCAAGGCAGATGGGAGGGGGGAAGAGAAAAGCAGCTTAAAGGAATTCCTCTTTTAGTGTTTTGCATATAAAAGCTGATTTGCAGAGCTGAAAAACACTGATTTCAAATTTAGTTCTTCTGCCACCTAAATCCGTCTAGAAGTAATGTACTCCAAAACCTGTAGGCATATAATGCGTCATAGTTATTCACAATGCTGAGCCAGACTGACTTCACTCAGAAATGAAGCAGAAAGGCTCATATAAGTACCAACAAACACAAAGATTATTCAAACATATCCCTCAGCAACAGCAAAAACAAAGTGCAGGCAGATCCCAGGTGCATGCACTTTCTTCCAACTACATGAAAGAAAGATTCAACGTTAAACTGTTAGTTCCTCTTGAACCTCTTGCCCTCCTGTGTTACAGGAGCAACAGGTTTATGTTTTCAGCTCTGAAGTTCATGCCAGTACTCTTCTGGGATAGGTACTGCAGAAAAAGTATCATATGACACAGCCAGCATGGTTCCTGCATCTTCCCCTGGGTGTCTTTATCTAGTGGTCATACAAAAGTCATGCTCACCTGTAGAGACAGCAATGTTGCTGTGCAGGAAATCATCTAGCGCTTGCAGGGAAGGGAGGATTCAAAAAAATGTGGCAACCTGTAAATCTTAAAGTAACTTTGGCCCACAACTAGAAGCAGCAATACCTGCTCTGCATTCTAATGCCTTACTAATGAATTATTAGAATTATGTGCAATAACATTCATTTCAGGCCCACTCAGGACCACACCCTTGGTGGGCAGTTACTCAACAACATGGTCAGCTTTCAGGTGGTCAGTTTCAACTGCAGTGGTACCAGCTAGTAGTAACACCTGTACAAAGCAAGAAAAGATAAGATAAGGAATTTAGAGAAGAATGAATGAAGCAATGGAAGAATAAGATAGGTCTGAAGGTAAAGCAACGGGTCTGGAGGGAAGAGCACTAAAATTAATGGCAAAGTGTGGGAGATAAACAGGGAAGAAAGAATATATTAAAAAAAAATTTTTAAAAAAAGACAGTATGAATGTGGTGATTTCAGAAAAGTCATCTGAGGCCCAAGGCATCTCTGCCCTGACCACTGTTAAGAGTCCTTAAGGAAATCTAGGATGGCATATACACCCTGTGATGGGAGGTGATCCTTCCCTCTAGAACTGGAGAGTTTTAGTAAGTCCTCCCACCCCCTTTTGTGCGTTTCTTCTTCAATGCCACAGAAAGATGCAGTTCGGAAGTATATCGTTATCAAGGATACAAGGATTTGTACACAGACATTCATATACACACTGAATATTGAATAGCGGCTCCATTTAATGATGATGAGGGTGACAGTAAAATAGGATAGGTTTGTGTTTGATTTCAATTTCTGCAAACAAAAATAAAAGAAACACAAACATCATAATACTTGCACATTACTAACATTCTTCTCAGTGCCTGAAGACAGTCTAAATCATGCAAACCACTGAAGTATCTCATTAATTAACTGACTCTAGACTGGTGGGTTTCATGCAATGGGGATTAACACTCTACTGCTGTACTTGCCAAATTCATGTTTCTGCAGGAACCAGAACGTCAACAGAATTGCTGAAGGAAATCCCATTAAAATCAAAAAGCGCAGGGAAAAAGAAGATGGCAAATATATCCCGAGTATGCCATTAGAAGATAAATAATTGTAGAAAATAAAATGAGCACATTATTTGGAAAAGCCCTAGAAATGTGTGGCACAAGGTCAGAGGCCCACCCCACTAATACAGTGGTGGGTGTAATTTTAACATTCACCGGTAAGGTTGGGAGACAGATGCATAGCAAGTGAGGATTTTTTTAATTTTTGCTTGAATTTTATCTGTCTGTCAGCTTATAGTAGACATCAGTAAAAAACAAAAGTTACAAAACCAGTTATCTGCAAGCAAGAATTTGTTTGCTCCAGCTGTGTAAGGGCAAACCCAGTGGAAGGATACTGAAACAAAACCAAAAATCATACCATAGTTTTACACATATGTGAGATATAATACGGTAGATGAATTGGTAAAGGGCAGATTTCTGATTTAAAAATATGAGAAGGGAAGAAAAGGACAATAACTATGAGAGGCACTATGAGGCTAAACACCACACAGTTTTAGTAACATCTGATGAGACCACTAGAGCACCACAGATCCATATAGTACACTCAAATTTGTATGTTGGAGCCCTGAGCCAAAACTTCAGAGCCTGACATCTTTGTCTCTTATGAAAGTCAAATCTAGATGTATATTTAACAATTCTGACATAAACATTGGAATATCTCAGAAACTGAAGAGTGTACATCCTAGATGGTATCAGCTCTTCCTCCTCTTGCAGCCCTCTTCTTCCACTGCTAATGTCTACCTTTACCTAAGGGTCTCCTCTAAGGGTCACAAGGAGAGACTTTCTGTCACACAGCAGTTGCTGTTTCTGTGCTGTAACCTTCTCTAGCAACGCTGTCCCCATGTCCTCCCTTTGTGTGACCTCATGATTTCCAGACCTCTCTTCACATGTTGAAGCAGATGGAGCTGAGAAGGACAGGACAGAGGAGTAATACCAACTTCAGGACTGGCCAAGATAGTGCAGAACATGAGACATATGTCAGTTACAGAAAGCAGTTTTGGAAAAAAAGACCAAAAAGTCATGAACCCCAAACTTCAAAGCAGCTTTCTGACAGCAAGACATGAATGTGAGACTAATGGCTGGAGGCAAGCTAGCAGTTTTGTCTAATACAGCCCATATATTTTGGAAGTGCTGAATTGAATAGAGCTACAGAAAATTCACACATCAATGAGCACAGAGGCATGCATCATCCCAGAAGAAATCATGTCCAAACTTGAGTTTGTAGAGAAAAGAGCCTGTGATAGGAGAGAATGACACAATCCTACACAACTTTAGACAGAAAAAGCCACGAAACTGAGCCAGTCAGGTTCACATTGGTTATTATGCTGTAATCAAAACAGATGGAAGGGCTATTAGCTCTGAGACCAGGGAAAGGGGAAGGACTGTCTCACACTTAAAGAGCCAGACTATTTGAATTCCGTTCCTAAGGCTATCATGTTCTGTTCCTAAAATTATCATGGACCTCTACTAAATGTTTTAGACAACAAATGCAAAAAAATACTGTATACGTGTCAGAAAGCTGATCATTCATCTTTCAATGGGGTGCAGGATGCCAAATATTTTCACAGGTTTAATTTGGGGCAGACATGTAGACAGAGAAGTTTCCACTAATTCACTAAAATAACTAGGCTCCACGGCATTTTGAATGCTGAGGAAATTAAGATCCTGACCCTGCCAAATATATTAGTAGAGGCATAACTGTAACATATGGTGCCCCCTTTGAAATCAATGGATGTGTAATGTTCATAGTGATGCTTTGTTAGCGTTTGATACTTTATAGTTGTCAAGTTTCAAATCAAACATAATGAGAAGGAAAATAGTAGGAATTAATTTTAAAGCGTGCAACAATTTTTATATACATGTTTTCAAGGCCTTTTGACAAAAACTCTGGGTTTGTATTTTGGGAAAGTGCTGGTGCTACACTGGAATCCATTCTAAAAATGCTGGCCATATTCTGTGATACAGCAGTGTGATAAGCCCTAAACGAACAAGCAGTTTGGCCTTTAGCAATAAACATCATTATACAACATTTGAACGGACACTAAATGTTCCTTGGAAACAGAATCCTTGACAGGCATGGTGCAGCCAGGAAGTTAATTTTGTCCAATGCTCACTAAATGGTGTATAATAGCAGGTTAATTAAATAGCTGTGTTTAGACATCTACCATTCTGAATTAAGATTTCTCAGCAAGAAATTACAAGGAATTCACATTCAGTTGAATAAAGACCACTTTCCAGTGAAATCACTTATTTTTTCAACTACAGTGTAAATGAAATTACAAAAGTCCTAGTTCAGAGCCAATATTTTTCATGGATTTAATTGTAACTGACAGATATATAACCCCTGATAAATTGCTTTACTGTGGGTAGTTCTTTCAAACCTTTCATATACTGCCACTACCAATGGATGGCAAATTTATATGCAAAATTGCTATGCTAGCATAGACTACCTAGCTCCCCTGGGAAAACCAAACAAAAAAAAAAAATCACTTCTGTATTGTACTGTATTAGAGAAGAATTGATTCCCTACTTTACTCCCAGAAGACATGAAGAAAACTATTTCATTTTAAAACAATTTATGTATTTTTATCTATTTTTTTAATATATTTTTGTTTAAGTAGTTCAAGGTTTTTCAGCAGGGATGTATGTATTTTGGATGATACAGGTGTACATATACTAATAAAAGAGTACTTAGTAAGATGCACGATTTATATCATAAATAACACTCTAGTCATTAGGAAACAAGCAGCAGTAAATATGACAAAATTAAGTACCTATTTGTTATCTGTCATCAAACCATCATAAGAACCAGTGAATGGGCCATACAGCACACTTAAGAAAACCCTGTATGATCAGTATATCAACTTAGCAGTACCTCAGCTATAGCTTGGAAAAGCATAAATGAAAGTAAAACACATAAATGGAGATGAGTATGCATATACCCATCCAAAAAAACCCATGTCTGACAATCCAGGTTCTCTTTAAATGCTCCACTTCCATTGTTTCACATAGGAGGATTCTGTCATTCTAACATAAAAAATTGACAGGACCCTTGAAAGAGACAACCACTTAAAGTTGCTGTTGTAAGTAATGTAGCACTATAAAAGAATGAGTTGAATAGAACCACAGAAAGAAAAAAAAATTAAAAGAAAAAGAAACATTTTGCATAAAAAAGACTTCCTACCATGCTAAAGAAAAATAGCAAATTAGAATGCTACACAGCAGCTACTGTAAAAAGGATGTCTTTTTTAATACCACAATATGATAAATTATCTTAAGTAGCACATTAATGTCAGAAATTGAGCATAATCTAACTTCTTTCCAGTGACAATATTAAATGGCTTTCAGACGTCTTTCCTACTATTCTGACATCAAATTTAATAACACCCAGAGAGACCACAAAAATGATTCAGTTACAAGAATCATACTGTACTGGATCATTGCCTTTAAGTAGGATTCAGCTAAATGATTTGGACTCATGTTTTTGGCACGTTCAAGAGAAAGGTATGACATTTGCTACAAAACATTTATCAGCAGTGTGCAAAATTCCTTCAGTATTCAGTCTGAATGGGTAGTGGAATTTTCATTTGTCCATTGGAGTTTGATTATCATTGATAATACAAAATACCAATCCCAGGCAGACCCACAGGGTTTTGGGGGTTTTTTGTTTGGTTTTCTTTGTTGGTTTTGTTTAGTTTAATAAAAACTTCTCCATGCTTGGTATTCCTGAATATTGACAAATCTGACAAGCATCTGTGTGTGTGTAATGTTTTGCACGCTTAGTAAAGAAAATGAAGCAAAAGGTTTAATTAAAAGTTTGTATTGCAGGACAAGTCCCCACACTTCTGCTGAAATTATTAAAAGGAGGAAAATTTACAGCTGTGAAATGACAAAGAAATTAATGAGGCATTTACTTCCCACATTCCATGAAAATACTTGAAACCATGAGAAATCACAAATAGAAATTGCAAAGCATGTATACATCTCTGATGTATTGAGTCTCTAAATTTATTCAACCATAAAATCCATATAGCAATTTCACTGCAGCAGAACTGTATGATACATATTGAGAAGAAATTTAGGTCTTGAGCTCAAATAATCAATAACTGAGTTCAAATGCAAGAACTAGTCATCACAATCCCTACCTTCAGCACATTCCTACCTTCTGCAGTAGTACTCACCATGGACAGTTACTGTGTTTGTTATAGTCTTGCATTTTACATAAAGCAAGACTTCAAGCCTCTTCTCTTCAGACGTCCATCAAGATCACAAGCTCAAGACAATGTCCCACAATCAGTAATAGGATCTGTCCAATAAACATCCAAGATAGTCCTGATGCTAAGCTGAATTTAGTAAGTACTTAAATCCAACTGTCCCTTCATTCAGTTCAGAATAAATCTTATTCATGTGTTTAACTTTGAAAAAAAATTAGAAGGCTTAATGTCTGATGAAGTTCCTCACTGAATCAGTGCTTTGGTCAAAGGAAGTTTATCTGGTGAGATAAGCCAACAGTCATGGTAGGGCATCTTTGAAAGTGGATGACAAATAAGGAAGGTAAAATTCTAGGAGTGGATGTTAATTGGTCTGGTAAGCATTTTTTCCCAAAGGATTAGGCTTATTTGGGTTCAGGTCTGTATCAGAAGCAAACTACATGCTGCTGGTGCTATTGCATGCTGTGGGTTTAGAATTCAGCTCTTACATTGCTCAGTCACAGGAATAGGTCCCCTTTGAGAAGGTAATTTAAAAATAAAACCATGGAAAAGTAGGGAAAATCATCACATTTCCTCAATTGTTACCATTCTCTATTAAACTTCTCTAAAGATGTTATCTCAAGGAAGAAACAAAATATCAACAAGTGCCTGCTATTTAAGCACTATGAGCCCGAAGTAGCACACATATTTATATCATTTATTCTTGGAGACCCCCTAACACTAAAGATGCTTCATCTTTTTGCCTCCTGAACAATCAATGAAGTACTCCTTTAGAAGTTCAGGCTCCTATGCTAACAAATCTAATGCTGTATCACCTACAATGGCTGGCAAAATGGGTTATGGTCATGCCTAATTTCCTTACAGCTTATAATTTACACATGCATAACTAGGATTTCTTTTTTACATTCATCACCTGATGAATACGAAAGTTCATCTGCCTCTTTATCCACTCAGTAACTTCAGCGTCACAACATCCTGGAAAAGTCTTTACAGTCGGTTTTGCCTTTGGCTGCTCCAAAGGCATAGCTACACTACCCAATTCAAACCATTTAGGAAGATATCAAAGAGCATGGACTTCCATATGACACCACTGCTAACTTGGCTTCAGTGCGAAATCTTTCCTCTTGTTTCTTACCAGTCATTAAACCACAAGAGAATATACAACAGCTTTGGCTTTTTTTTAAAGAAACTTATGTCAGGGCACTTGTCAAAAGCTTTTGCGAAATCCCAATACACTCTATCAGATCAATCTTACTCAGATGCTTGCTGGGTCTTCTGCAGAACACTAACATAGGTGTACCATCTATAAAATCTTTATCAATTGATCCCTACTTGTCGTGGTAGGCCTAAGCAGGCCAAATCAGGCTTGTACATGTCCTGCCTTGCCCAGGCATGTTTTTCTGCTCTCCCTCCTTCTGTTTTGGAGAGAGCAACTGTGGGAAAAAGGACAAAGAACCTGGAGCCACTAAGTATGGAGTCTGTGGCCTCCCCAGCAACTGCAGTAAACAAGGTAACATGGTTGCCTTGTGCAAGGCCCTTGTTCTGCCCAAAAAAGGGTAAAGCAAGCCTATGGCTTCACCCAACATGGTCACATCTTGGATAACTGCCATTTGATTGGCTATCCTGTGGCCAAAGGCCCATCAGTCTCAGGCTGCATTGGATAAAAAGGAGATGAGCAGGGACCACAGTGTGCTTTGCCATTACAAGGTGTGTCTGCTAATGAATCTGTGCCTGCTGTGTCCTTGATCCTGAGCTGAGGCTCTGATACCTCCACGCGTTCGGCCTGCATATCCGGCATGACACCGTGTCCAGACTGCACACCGCAAGACATCTGCCTGCACCTGAAAGCCTTCTGCCCAGACGGAAGCCCTGGAGGTAACACAAATCGTCCAGAAAGCCAGGAACAGGTCAGAGATCGTCTGTCTCCTTTCTCCAGCACCCAGAAGCCTGGGGAAACCCTAAAGCCTCTAATGGCTACTGACAGCAACCCCGCCACAAGCCTTGGGTAATGTCAGATAGTATTTTTGTGAGTAAATACCAAAAGTCTCTTGGAATCATTAATTGCCTTCTGCCATATGCAGAAAGTTGCTCCTTGCATCCATCTAGTGAGCAAGCGGTGTATTCACTGCAAGCAGTACACTGACTGCAAAGCTTTCTCTTCCAGTTTAGTCAAGTTCAATTAATATACACATTTAATAGTTATTTCCAGATCCTATTATAACCTGTATATAGTTTCCATAACGATGCAAGAAACTATTATTACTATTTAGGTTGATTGGGGTGCTGCAAGTTCTGAATATTTAATATTAATTATTAATATTTTTAAAATATCATCTTGCAGTAATTAATTACCCCTTCCACTACACTACTATACCACAATAATCCCTGCTTCGTAATTTCTATCTTTATTTTTATTTCGACCACTTTGCCCAGTTTCCTGGTCTGAAAGTCACCCTTACTCCAAGATACTTTCAGATTCCCTCTGGAGTCCTTTTTTTTTTCCCCTTTTCAACTCCAAAGGGACATGACTCTTTCCACATTCCGTTCCTGTGTCACTTAGAATTTATTGAATAGCAGATAAAGACAACCCTGAGCATCAGTGAGGGGGAAAAAATGTCACAAAATACCTTTGCAAGGGAAGTACAGAAAGTAAATCACATCAGTCATTCTAAATGTTTCAACATATTATTTACGCTAAGCTTTCAGAAGATTTACAAAATAAATGAGACTACCTAGAGTGTATCATTACAGATAATAACCAGTTGTAGTATTCAGGCCTTACTCATTCACTCACAATAAATGGTATTTCCACACAGGTGACATATCATTCACCTCATCAACTTTTCATAAAGGGAGCCACATTGCTCCTATTAAAGTATCTTGGACAATTCATGGGTTTCCAGTGTGTTACTCTATTTTTCACTCTTGCACAACTTATACTCTTCTTACAAGAAGGGAATGAAAACTTGTCAACCTATCTGTGCTCAGAGAAATTACCCCCTTGAGGAGAATAAGGACTGGTCCTCGAGGAGTTATTCTCAGTTTAGTACGGCAAACTTAGTAATTGAGCAGCCCATAAGCACTGCTATGTTCCTACCTGCACAGCTGAAACCAGCAAGGAACCAGTCCACCACATTTTAACTAACCATGAAAGACAAAGCAGCAAGCAAGCCAGGAGATGAGGAAGGAAAATCCTAGCCCACCAGCTACTTAAGCCACAGTAACCACAGAGTAACAATAAGGTGAGGGACACCATTGACATGGGAACAACCACACAAACCAAGAGCAGCACCAGCCACAGATGCTGCTGTAGGAAAAAATGATTCCAGAATCCATCACTGATTCTGCCCCCAGTGTGTATCTTCTACTCACTATCACACAGACTGCAAGAAAAAGATGAGGAAAAGGATAACTAAGTGTAAAGTAAAAAGCCATTAGAAGTGGAGGGACTGAAGTTAACAAAGGACCACAGCTCACGTGCCAATGTTTGCTGATTGTTCCCTTAATTACTAAGATACTTAAAGGACTGAGGAAGAAACATAATTACTTTATTCCCATCATCCTCCTAATGAGATACCAGCTGACTAAATCTTGATCAGCAGAAGCTGGTGAAGAGGAAATTATAATGGAGAATGTTACTATACAGTAGGCTAGATGCTACCGAAAGCTGCTTGGCACTGCTCAGAGGTGATGAAGATGTAGCTGTTTAAGTACTGAAAGGATATCCTCATCCATAGGACTGACACTTCCCCTTTGACAAGTTCTAAGAACTAAGATATGTGAGATTTTATTTATGCAGAGTCATAATTAAAATACATATATAGCTGGCAGGGTTTTTTTGTTGTTTGGGCTGTTGGCTTCTTTTTAATGGGTAAGTGTAATTTGTGAAGCTGCAAAAGAGGAATCAGTTAAGACAGGCATTTAATAGATATTGCATGTTTTGAACTGCAGGTTGGAGAAGATGCCTATTTACTTTGTCTTTTGAGGAACAAATCCCATCACCATTTGGATGGTCTAGAACTTAAGAATTAAAAAGACAGAGATCTTTCGAAAGGCAGAAAGCTTTTGAAAGGCCTCAGAGCTCTTATCCTCTTCAGCATAGCAGAAGAGTCTTCCAGATCACACTGAACAAGTATATAGAGAGAAAGACACAGCTGGAACCTTGGGCTCAAACAAACAGTATCTTCAATAATGTTTTCAGCTGAGAGGTAAACAACAGAGAATTTTGAGGGTCAGCAACAGCATGCTGACCCATAACGTCTGGAAATTCTTGATGTAGCATGCCAGGCAGGAGAGAAATACCACCCACATTGCCAGCATGTTACACATCTATTCCATGTTGAAGGAGAATCTTACACAGCTGAGCAGCATAGCTGCTCAAGATCCTGCCACGCCTGTGGCATTCTGGTAGTGCTCCTCCCTTTGAAAATCCTTTGTACTCACTAATGAAGACCACATAAGCCCAAGAACATAATCTCCTATCACCTAGGATCATATATTTGATATTTAATAACCTTTGTTGATCTGTTTGAAGACATCAGATAAACAAGAGCTTTCCACAAAGTGTAAGTCATGCTGACAAGCTCCACCAGCCACCCTCAAAGCACAGGAAAAAGGCTGAAGTCTCTTGGCTACACATAGGTGCAAGCACAAGTGTAATGAGGTGCAGAGTTTTCTTGAGCTGCACGAAGAGATACAAGCACGCTTTAAAAGGCTTCCTAAGGCAAAAAGCCTCAATGATGCCATGCTCCCTGTTATTTCTGTTGCAATGATAAGTCCAAAACCCCACGGAGAAGAGGCAAGCACAACAAATGAGCTCTGCTAAAACTCACACATAGATTGTTCCTTAGCAAACCTTCCTCCATCTGGGAATCTTTACATTACTGTGCAAGGTTTGCTGTATTCTGCTACATCCTCTTTTCTAACACTCCAAGGAAATCACATTTTCATCTCGGCATTTACAGCTGCTTAAAATAGCTCAAATCACCCCTTTGTTTTACATTTAACACAAACTCACCACCTTATGAAATACAGAGTGTTTTCTGCGAGCAACTGTGTCAGCTATAGGTATTTAGGCTGACAACTTCGTGTTAATGCTGATTTGCGTGGTTACTTAAGGTGCGTATTTTAGCTTTCCTGTGCACATTACATGCTCCAGTTCTATCTTCAAATGCTAATCTCTTGTAACCTATGGAAATAAGTATTCAGGCTCTGCTGCGTGGGTGATTAAACAGTCATAAATATGAATACAGCTATAAGTAATTGGGTTGGGTTTTACTTAATTTTAAATAAAATTAGCAAGTATTTTTACCATTTGAAAGGTGCTGTGTTTCCTAAGTTGGAGAGACATCTATGTCTCTCCTGCTAATTCATTTCCACACTCATCATGCACAATGACATATGAAGGAGAGGGAAACAAAACACCCTCAGTGTATCTCCTTAATGTCAGCAGACACACAGCACCAGTGGCTGAGCCTCACTGGCAGTGCAGGCTCTGCTTCTGCCAAAGGTAAAGCCTGTGTGTGCATTGGGTTTGGACCAGTGATGTCAAAGGAGATTTTGTCTCTTTAATAGAGGGAAGGACAAAACAACCTTTGCCAATGTTGTTGTCAGTGATGTTAACTTCAAGGATACTGACACTAGCACTGAATTTGCGTTGAGCCTGCCACCTCCTTCCAAAGTCAGCAGAAGATAATAGCTTGCAGGTACATTCAGATGGATGTGGCCCTCTCTCTATCACGGTTTGTTTCTTCCCTTGAGCTTATGCAGCCTATTCTAGGCTGAAAGCTTTCAGCCCTGTTAAAATTCATCTAGAACTCTATTTTTAAAAATTGAAATCCAAAGTTACCTTTCCAATGCCAGGGTTGTCCTTGATTTTGGACACAGCTCTCAGAAGGCATGGTGGTGCTGGGGGAGGGCAGAGCTGCAGGATGCCACTAAAGTTAGTAGCATAAATAGAGAAGTCGTGTGTGTGTGGCAGGGGCGGATGGTATTTCTTTCTCTTCGAAGACAGGTTAAGCTTCTGTGCTGCTCTGTATAAAAGTAATAGCAAGAAAGGACAACGTTACTAGGTGTTAATGAGAATCTGGACCAGACAAACAGATGCTCCTTGTCATCACTGCCTGCTTAACAAATCAAGTCATTGCACTCTAATCTGATTTCATAAGGACAAACCATCAGGAGACTAATAGAGGGAAATATGGGTAGGAAGATTCTGGCAAAATATTCAGTTAATTTCTCCCCCAGTAGAGTTTCAATTATAATCTAACTTTCCCCTCTTTCCCCTAACAGCTTGACAGCTAAATCCTAAAATGCTAAAATCTCATTGACGTAATAAAAAGCTGAAATAATCCCCTTGTCACTGGCAGGACCAGATGGACTTTGCTGGTGATAACGTTACAAAAGTGATTCTTTGTACCCTACAAGTTAGTCAAGGCAGAGGATAACACTCCAGGTCAGTTGAGTTCAAGACACTCTCTTGTTGGCTGCACTGAAAATCCCTAGATAACAGAGAATTTCCTTCAAGACAGATTGGGTTTTCCTCCTCGGTTCCATTTTTTTCCACATTAAAAGGGAAAGCTATTAAAAAGACATGCTTTAATGTTCTGAATGATAATGAACCTACTTTTGAAATGCAGGATTTCAAAACTAAGAAGATGAAGAAGATAAAATTAAAACACACAATGTAAATCGTAACATTTTCCCTTGTGAGTAAGAACAGGAATATAACCAGTTTTTCTGCTATTCCACATCAGCAACAACAAACAGTATAGCAAGAAACAAGACCAGAAACTCAACTCCACATCAAAACCAACACGAGAAAAATAACCGTCCTGCAGAGTTAAGTAGAACAACTATATATGTTGGTAAGCACACCCTGGGTGACTGGGGATGGCAGTGAGGGTGAATCTCAGCTGTGTCAAAGCCGAGGAAAGATTTGCCACTTGAATAAGACATGTAATTTGCCCCTGAGGTTCTCATTAGATAGCTCACCCTTAGATCCATATCATAAAAATACAGAAGCACAGAATTATTTAGATTAGAAGAGTCCATCAAGATCATCAAGCCCAATCATTAATCCAGCTCCGACAGGTCATCACCCAACAATGTCTCTCAGTACTACATCTACACATCTTCCCAGTACCTCATACCTCCAGGGATGGTGATCACCATTTTACAGAGCAGCCTGTTCCAGAGCTTGACAACAGTTTCAGTGAAAAATATTTTCATAATGTCTCCCATGGTACAGCCTGAGACTATTTCCTCTTGTCCTATTGCTTGTTTCTTGGGAGAAGAGACCAACATTCACTTCAGTATAACCTCCTTTCACATATTTTTTCTCAGCCTCCTCTTCTCCAGACCAAACACCCCCAGTTGCCTCAGCAACTCCTCGTAAGTTTGACCTCTAAACCCTTCACCAGCTTTGTTGCCCAGCACTCCAGCACCTCAAAGTTCTTGTAGTGAGGGGCCCAAAACTGAACTCGGTACTCAAAGTGCAACCTCACTAGGGCCAAATACAGGGGGACAATCACTTTCCTAGTCTTGTTTGCCCATACTATTCCTGATACAAGGTAGGATGCTGTTGGCCTTTGTGGCCATTGAGCACATTGCTGGCTCATGTTCAGACAGCTGTCAAACAGCACTCCTAGATCTTTTTCTTCTGGGAAGCTTTCCAGCTACTCTGCCCCAGGCCTGTAGTGTTGCACAGGGTTGCTGCTACCTAAGCACAGGTCACGGCACTTTGTCTTGTTGAACCTCGGTGACCATGGGCTATCAATTCAGCCTTTCCAAATGCCTCTAGAACCTACTTAACTTCAAGCAGATTGACATACTCGCATAGCTCGGTGTCATCTTCAAGCTTATTGAGGTAGCATTCAATCCACTTGTCCAGATCATTGATAAAAATATTAAAGAGAATAGTCCCCAACACTGAGCTCTGGGAAACACCTCTTGTGACCAGTCACCAACTGAATTTAATTTCATTCACCACTACTCTTTGGGCCTGGGCATCCAGCTAATTTTTTATCCATCAAGGAGTACACCCATCCAAGCCATAAGCAACCAGTTCTTACAGCAGAATGCACCCACTGTGATACTTTTTCACATTACTTTGAATGGCTGTTAAGACAGAAAAAGGCAAAGTGTTACACTGCTGGCATTTTTGGGTAACGTGAGATCATGCTACTGATACCAACAAGTTCTCAAGGGTCAAATTCCTGTTCTGGCCTATATTTGCAACATAAAAGCTTGTAATTTTGGACAAATTCATTTAGAAATATGTGAGCAAAAACACCCTCTTTTTATACAATGGCTACTTTATATTTTCATCATGTCTTTCAGCCCAGGATCTTCAACTACTCTTCAGTGAGATCAAACTGGCATTAGCATCTGCGAAGTATTATAAGCAGCAGACATATGGATAACTAAGGCAGTGCTTTGCTGTCATATCTAATTCAGGGTAAATCTAGACCCCTAATCGTGCCACAAAACTCATTGTCAGGCAGCCTGAGGCTGAGTTAGATTAGTAAGCTGATCAGAGAAGTAAACTCTTCCTTTGCTTGTACTTATGGTAGCATAGAAGCAAATATGAACACTGAGAGCAGAGGGCTGCACATTTTTTTCCATGAGCGCTACTGGCTTCAAATGAATTACAGTACAAGGAACTGTCTGTGTCTCAGCAGCAAATTCGCTCATCTGGGTCAAGATTTGACAGCTAGTCATTATGAGGGGTAGGACTTTCAATACAGATCTCCAAAATTCATAGTCCTATGCTCTGTATTCCCAAACTTGCATGTTGAACCCTTGGACCTTTCAAGTTCTTCAGTTTCTGGAGATGCAGACCACCTACATGCTGCCTTCTCCCTCTACAAACACTGCAGTATTTAGAAAAAGACAAAGACTCATGTGATGAAAACATCAGGCTCTAATTCCAAACTCAGAGGGAGCGAGAAGCCACCATCTTGTGTGGGACAAGTTGTTGGACTTTTGCCTCTGAGGAAAGAAGCAGCTTTTGACTCCTGCTACATCCTGAAAGCAGCAGGAATGGCATCCCACAGTAAAGCAAAACACTGCAAACATGGGTTTTTACAGAAAGTCAGGATTTTGGTGGCAATGAGAACTGATTTAACTGTCTAAATCTCAAATCCCCTTGCTAATACCTCATTCAGTATGAAAACATATGCCTGAAATAGGACACCAGGCAAACAGTTGTACAACTTCACTATGGTTGCAGCTGCATGTTAGAACCATAATGCCTTCTAAATTACATGCAGCTTATTGTGCAGAAAAGAGCCTCTACCTGTTGGTGCTTTCATTGTGGAACTCAAAACAGTCATTACCCTTTATCCCCCACTACCAATTAACAATTGTGATTATTACTTAATCGTCTCGCTGATTAATATGAAATATAGTGTTTATTTCCTTGTTTACATCCTATGACGCCTTGTTGAAATTATAAAAAGTCCTCAAGAGAATGTCTTCAAAGTGCAATCAAGATACACATTAAATCCTGATGAAATAATTGTTCCTTCAATAGATCTGGCTGAAGGAGCTCCACTGGGAAACATACATGAAAGAAGATGAGAAGCAAAGGACAAATTTACTCAGAGATTGTATATTCAAGCACCTAAGCATGCACTAGCACTCAATGAATAAACAAACTCAAAAGGACTAAGCTAAGAAAAGTACATACAAACAAACAAATAGAAAATTCAACCTTTTTAAAGTATAGCATCTCTCAAAATAGCTCAATAACAGTTCCGGACCACTTCAAAAAGCAGATCTAAGATACCAAATGCCTTCCTAGTTGTCTTAACTTCCCCACCAAGAAAGAACAACTTCCAAATTGTTTTAATTAGTTCTATTCAACTTCTAAATAGTTTCAACACTACTCATACACTTTCTGCATCTCCACTGTACAAAGGACAGTGCCATATGCTAGTTAAAGCAATTCACTACTATAGTGCTGATAAGGCCTCTTCCTATGAGTCTGAAGTGCCACAATTTTACTAAGAAATTTGGCAAAGGGACTACTGATGTCCATGTGAGATAACAGGAAACTGAAAAAGCAGAGGAACTGGAGTAGTTGTTGTAGAAAATAATCAGTGCTTTGATGGGCAACAAGCCAGCTGCACTAATAATGATGTTTTGGTTCACATTTGAAAAACATCTCTTCTCAGGCAGCAGTGCACAAAGCTTAATTACAACCTGTGTGTCAGTGCAGGAATTACTTTACCCAACATTAAATGAGGTTGTTTCTGGAGTTGGAACATTACAGACATCTTGTATCAGCATTATTAAACAACTTGTTGGGTTAGGTTTTGCTTGTTGGTTTGGTTTGGGGATTTCCTACAGGAAAACTTAAGGTTCTAATGAAGATAACAGGGCAATTTAGGCAAAATTAAACATCACTAGCAAACTCTAGACTTTGAACACAAATTGAACTGTCATACTCAGCTCCTACAAAAAGCACAGTCAATTCTTTAGCTACTACAAAGTCAGTTGTATAGCCACCTTCATGTGCTTTTCTTGGGTTCCTGGATTGGTCCAGCAAACAGCAGCACACAGGAACTCATTAATCTTTATGTGCTTCCTCCAGCACCAACAATACACCTGGTGTCAAACCAACCAGGTGCTCATTAGGCTGAAATATAGAACAGACTGTTTTGAACATAGGCCCAACTAAATTAAACAAAATCCAACTTCACAAAACTCCTTACTTCAGTAAAATTCATGAGACAGGGAGTCACTTCTGAGATGTTCCAGAATGCTGGATTTTCTGCAGTCCTTATCCAACAACCCATTACTGACTTTACATCTATATTTCCAGTCTTTTTTTTCCTCCAGTATTCTTTTTCTCAGAAATTTGTCCCTTGGAGACAAGGAAGACAAAGCTTACATAAACTGAGCCCTTTTTGCTTATCACCAGAAAGAGAGAAATCAGGCTCTTAACAGATAACTTGCATTAGGAGCCTGTGATGGTTTGAGGCTAATTGGAATGTTTTAAGAAGAGAAATTAGATCATTGGTTGTGAAAAGAATCAATTGTGTGCCATGTCTATTTCTCATATGTTTCATTTTCTCAAATTTTATCTTGCACAGGAGGCACTCACACCCAACTTCAGCATCACAGTGGACTGTCTGACCTTCTCCACCTATTGCCTTCTGTTTCCTCACAGGGAAAATTATGACCTGTAAGAAATACTATGCAAAACTTAAGCATCACTGTCATATGTTTTTCTGGGCATTTTCCACCTACATTGACTCTCTCCATTCACTCTCCACCAAGTGCTCTTCTACAAAATATTCTTGCAAAGGAAAATAAGATCCACACTCTTTTGCTTCTCTTCCAATTAAAGCATGAGAGACACTCATGTATATTATTTTTACCTATGGCTATGAGATCTACTGCCTGCATTTTGCTTAACTCTCCATCTTTAATAGAAGATGTCCTTTAAGATGCTCTGGAGAGTTCTTTTCTCATAGTAAGGTGTTACGGTGGAAAATAAAACTAATATATGGCACATGCAGGGGTACTCAAATATCAAATGACAAGGGACAGTCTCTAACCTGCTCTTTCTCCCACATAATTTACAGATTACTAGGTTTTCTGCCATGCATGGATGAGACCACTGAGAAAAACCATGGCCAGATCAATTACATAATGCTCAGCATTCAGGGAATAAGACTGTGCAACAACAGTAGCTACAAAGCCTGCCCATTAAAAGAATGGTCTAGTTCTTATTCTAAATTCAGTCTGTGTAGTTAACGTGACACTTCAGCTATTCTGATGTACAGCAAGCTGCTTCTAGTTTACACTCAATGCACACGTTCTGCATATTATAGCTGTGAAAGTAAACAGCACAATTTAAATCCCTAAAGAACAGTGATCCTTCTTGGCATAATTTCTCCATGAAAAAGAAAAAGAGATTTAAAACTTTCCTAACCATGCAAAATTATAATATATTTTGCTTAACGCTTTGTGGAATTTATTAGGCTTCAGAAGGGAGAGTGATACAAGAGATACTCTGAAACGCATACTAGAAATGAATAAACCAAGATAGATAGAGAGGGCTTAATCGACACATGGGCTTACAAATTGCCACAAGTTAGAAACAGAACTGGGAGTCCTGTTTCCCACTTTTCAGCTCCATTGACAAAAATAATAAAAGAAAACTTCTGCACATTCACTTCAGCATGACTCACTACATATTAACAGTTTTAGTGTCATTAGCTAGCCTTATCTTTTAGAGATCATGGCCATTATTCATATCGTGAGAATGCTTGAAGGCTTCACTGAAAGAGTCGAGGCCAAATAAGTGTACAGTCCAAACCTTAAACACCCTGAACTTTGGAGTTTACTCAAGAGTACATGCACTCAAGAATTTTGATTTGATCTTGATAGACATGATCAGAGGGCTGGAGCAGCTCTCCTATGAGGACAGGCTGAGAGAGTTGGGGCTCTGCAGCCTGGAGAAGAAAAGGCTTCCAGAAGGCCTTATAGTAGCCTTCCAGTATCTGAAGATGGTCTACAGGAAGGATGGGGAGGGACTATTTACAAGGTCTTGTAATGGCAGGACGAGGGGCAATGGGTTTAAGCTGGTAGAGGGAAGATTTAGACTGGATGTCTGGAGGAAGTTCTTTCCAGTGAGGGTGGTGAGACACTGAACATGTCACCTAGGGAGGTTGTGGCTTCTCCCTCTCTGGAGGTGTTCAAGGCCAGGTTGGATGAGGCTTTGAGTAACCTGTACTAGTGGGAGGTGTCCCTGCCTATGGCAGGGGGTTGGAACTAGATGATCCTTGAGGTCCCTTCCAACCTTACTATTCTATGATTCTATGACATCATGGGAGAAACTTTTGTCCTGACTGTGAACCTTCCAGGAAGCTTGCAAAATTAAGGACAAAGGTTTAGGCTGGGAATCAGTTTATTCTAAAGCAAGACTTCTCTAAACTTTCCCAGTTCCCAGCCCAGTGAGGTATTGCCGCAATGAACCCACAACACTTCTGCAACAAAACCATATCCCAGGCCATTTCCACTGTAAACCAGATCCAAAGGAAGCAGCAGAAAGTTAGTCTGTCATTGTATCTACAGTTCCAGTTATTGTTTCTTTAATTACTTATTAATACAGACAACAAATACACGGATGTCCTACAATACACCCTCCTGCACTACGCTCTGAGCCTTCCACAACTCACAGAACAAACTTGGTTGGTATTATTATTTCTATTATGATTAATACTGTTTGATTTGTGGTTCTAAAATTAGAAAGGTAGCACAATGAAGAAGGGCATTTGCTACCCAAAATCCCAGTCAAATGTAAAAATAAAAGAGATATCCATTTACACTAACAGGATTTGATTTGGAATATAAAATCTAGTTCAGAAAGAGACAGAATGTCTAAATCTGTTATGAAACTTTGGAAAGGACAGGCATTAACTGCAGTAATTTCTGTCCAAGGAGTCACTTATAAAGTACTCATTAAATTTTGAGGTTATGGTCTATTCTTCCCTATAGAACAAGATTACCAGGATCCTGTGATGTATATATAGCTTCAGGAGAATATAAAAAGACTTTCCTCACATTAGCACCATTATACAAATACAGCACCAATCCTTTGTTTGCTTAGATGTCCCAGCAATGCTGTTGAGAAGCACTGCCAGAAAGAACAAACAATTAATGTTCCTTATTTCAGTGGTTCAGCTTCCTAAATAAATAATTAGTTCATCTGAACCACAATGCACTGCCCCAAACAATGGCATTTTTATAATGCGTGACGGTAATAAAGTTTCAATAGAAAACCATTATTCTGAAACATTCCAAAATGTCAAACCATATCTAAGATTGTGAGGGTATTACCAAGCCAACATTATGAGAGCAGGTATCTCAAATATGACATTAAGATCATGCCTTGCCTCTTGCACATAGCCTAATCTTATGATTCAGTCTTGAATTTCAGCCTCTTGCTTTGAATAACCTCTTAATTTTTCTTTTCCTATCTCTTATTAAAATCAGCAATGCAGAAATAAAAATCAATTATGTTGACGTATTAGAACATCATCTGCTCATAGCTGATCCGAGGAGATGGGCCCAAAAGGGATTTTAAGATGCTATCTACACTTTCCCAATGCTCCATGGTAGTATGAGCTTTATCTGATACATTCCCATCTATATATGTCCAACTTATTCTTAGAAATATCCAGTGAAAGCAAGTCCACAGCCTCTCAAGACAACCAATTCCCTTTTTTTTAACTGGACCTGCTATTAGAAAATTCACAGCTTGTATCTCTCAGAAATCTGACTTGATGGAATAAATGTTCCTTATTTTCTCCTCGCCTCCCTATCAGACATCCAAAGGAGCTTATTTCCTCGTGCAGCAGCTGCTACTTGTACCAAGACCAGTACCACATCCCAGTCTTCTCTTTTACAAATAAAATAGGCCAGATCCTTCCAAACTTTCCTCACAGGCCAAGTTACACTGATTTTTGCCCATCTTTGTTGCTCTTCCCCTACTCCATTCACAACTTCATGAAGTATGGAATTAAGGTTTCATGCATCAGTGAGGAATAATCAAGACTCCCCTGAATTCAGACACCACACGGAAAGATCAAGCAAAGCCACCACCAGATAAACTGAAAGACCCCTGGAAGATGCCACATTAAAACAAACCTGCAGAGTAACCCGACATGAGAAGAGTTTCCTTATTCTATATAGACCCAAGTGCTGATCCCTCCTCTCAGCTGCACATGATCAAACAGAAACAACTTACCAAGATCACATTCAATCCATTTGTATATAGTAACCTAAGAAGGAATTTCCACAGCTCTTCTCCATAATTTTACCCCAGGTTTAAGAAGCACCAAAGAGCAGATCTTCATAAGCACTTGTATACACTATTTGTTTAGCTCTCTCAAACCAGCAGTTTCTGAGGCTGCTGCTGCTAAGCTGTCATGAGGGATGTCAGCTCTATGTTCTCTTCGACTTGCAGATTTAAGACACTGTCCTGGCCAAAGAGCGTTGTTTCAGCAGCCAAGACCAAGGTTCAGGAACTGACTTTTCTGATAGACATATATACACCAGAATAACAGCTAGTCTCCACAGCCTGCCACATACCATTTCCAGTTCTTCACTAATGATGCTAAACAAACCAAGAGCAGATTAACATATTTCTGTACTTCCATACTTGCTGTTTACAACTGTACCATATGACAAACTGCTGAAAACCTGCATAGGTTAATCTTATGTAAGCAAGACTGTCAACACCTAATATAGAAATATGTCAGTTCCCAGGCTGCATGCTGCATATATAGCTACATATGGAAAATACAGCTACCTGACTGCCAGCAATATTTCCTTGCTCTCTTTCATGAGCTAACTGAGCTAAAGCAGACAGAACCACATCAGTCTAAGCGTGTTCCTTGGGTAAAAGTTGGACTTATTTGCTGGGGAGACACAGATTCAGTCAAGTTGAGCAAAATAAATATCTAGTCTCATTTGTATTCTATCAAGAAAAAGTAATAAAGACATTTTTTAAACTACAAAGTAATGAAACAGGAGCTAGTCCTTCATTATTAATCGCTTACACAGATAATGGTAAATTTTGCCCTGTAATATCAGCTCCCCATGTACAGAAGTAAGTTAGTACCAAAATGACTTGCCAGACAATAAATTATTTTTGCTACAAATGATACCACACTCCATGCTATTCATAATAGCCAATCTGGCAGGAAAAGCAAAAGTATACTGCTCATTCAGGCTGGTCCAGGGAAGAAACAGGCAAATGTAAAGGATGCAAGATAAAATACAGTATACAAGACTGAACAAGCAAGAACTTCCATATTTTCACATTCCTAATTACTTATAGCAGCCTGAACACAAGTTAGTGTCTGTGACTGTAAAGCCTCCTTCAGAACTTCTGTGGTAAAGGGAGTGGGTTATGTTTTCATGTTACATGCCTTTGCCTCAATGTGCCATCCCCACAGATATACCTTTCTTGTCACCTCCAGCTCCCTTAGTTCCACATTTTGGTGCATATCCAGGAAATCCACAAAGGATCAATTCCTGTTTCACTTGGGTTTTATTTCAGATGTTTAGTCAAGGGCTTAACACCTATACTGACAAGCAAATAACTTCTCACGGGAGCATTTATTTATTCCTACTGTTAGTAAGTTAAATGGTCACTGACAACATTAAATGATGCAGTGGAAGAAATCGTTCAAGTACAGAAGCATATGCCCACACAATAAGTATTTTTAAACAGAGGCAGGACATGTAAACTTCTTCAAGCCCAGTGTTCCTGTGATTTATTTAACTGACATCAGTTCTGAAATGATACTTCTCAGAGGTAGAGTAGGTTGAAACTGCAGCACTATTTAGAATACCACTTATCAGGAAAATGTGACGTGCATTTTGTTCCATCACTGCAGACAGAAATTTAACTATTTCTGACCAAAAGATGGTAATTTCAGATTTCAGCAGAAATAAGCAACTCCTGAAGACCTGCTCAGGATGTTCTATGTAAAATATTCTGAAGAGTTCCCTGGATGACAACTAGCTTCACTAACAACATCTAGATTAATTTTGTGCTGATTAATTTCCACTGAGTCGTTTCCTCCCAGTTATAACTCTATAGGGCAGTGCATCTTAATATGGGAGTTTGACCGCAGAGAACACAGAAAGGTCAATAAAACAGAAAGCAACTTCAAGAGCATCAGTCTGTGATGACCAGCAAAACACTCACTTGTGCCAAGTGAGGTACTGGATAAAGCCTTCTAAATATCCTGTGAAAAGAAACATCTTCCATCCTTCAGCATGAAGGATGAGGGAAATCTTAGAAAGCAAAAAATCACTGTTCTTTCACAGAGAGTTTAAAAGCACCTTCAGAATAATCCTGCAGTTGAACGAGTACTGCAGCTATAGTGTTGGTGCATTATTTTGGCTCGACATTTCACTTTTGTTACAAATGACAATGTGACATGTCCTATTTTGCCACAACCACAAACAAGCAAAGCAGTCTACCTCAGAAAAGAGACAGTGCCACCTGAAAGTTCATCTACTCTGCAAACCGCATCCTGCATTCAGTAAACTGAGCTTTAGAGTGACTGCAAGTTAGCCATGAGAAATAAATATTCAATTGACTACTAACATGATATTCTTATTTCACCTGCTAAGTCTGTCTTAATGAAGTATTAAAATGGTTAAAATATGTTACTGGAAGAGTCTGAAAGTCACTAATCAATTTGCAAAACAGGTGCAAACTGTCAAATTACATCCCCACAGGAAAGTCACCATTATCATTTTACCTATGGAATGCTCCGTTCTCACTGCAGCAAAACCACCAGTGCAGCTGCCACTGCTGCCAAGCTGAGGAGCCCCAAATAACGGAGTCAGAACAAGCAGTGGTGTCCAGGAGTCCAGGAACCAAAAAGGTAGGCAGACTGGGAGGGCTGGTGTTGGGGAGAGGCAGGAGAGGCACATCTTTTGACAAACTAGGAAGGGCAGAAAGAAGGGAAGAAAGAAAGGAAGAAGCCACGGGCAAAAGAGACTCTGGTTGCTAGACAACAGTGCAATTCCACACATTCAGGAGAAGAGAATAAGCAGGTGCATTCAGCTGTGGATGAACAAGAAAATACAGAAAGGATCATATGAAAAATCCTTAAATTAAGGGAGAAAATATTAAAATTGAGGAAAGCAGATGATATGAGAGAGGACAAAGAAGAAGTATCTGCACAACTCCAGTTGAGATTATCCATAAACACTTCAGATTTTTTCCTAGTTTAAAATCCCTTCCACTGACCACTGTTTACTCTACAAATTCTAACTAGGGTAGCTCTGAAGGCACATATTATCCCCTCCAACATATTTGTGAGCATATATGTTTTAAATTTGTGTGCTTTGCTCTTCACCCTGGGCATAAAGGATGTTTCAGAACATAGAGTAAAACAAAGACCAAATTGCTGCAAAAGACTACAGCAAAAGGTAGTTTGCTGCTGAACCCCCTAGATCGGCTCAAAAAGTCACACCTCCTGCGAGAGTGGGGCAGGGTTGGGGGGGGGAGGGTGCCTGCCTCTGGTGCTCCAGTACCTCCTGTATTATCATCCATCAAGGCACTCATGGATTACAAAAATGGCCTCACACGATAAGATCAACTGGAGACACTGGAAGTGTTCTGTTTTGCCCAAGTTCTGCTTCTACTGTGAAGCTGGAGTTAAGAACTAGAGCATCCTGTCCAAACTCCCAACCTCACCATGAGCCCCCCACACATCACTAGATGTAATTTTTTTTGTCTTTCAGTTTTTTCTTTGCATATCCTCTTCTCTGCACATTTCTTAGCAATCTAACTAGCTCCAGGCTCCCTTTGTTTTGCCACCTCCAGTATAGCCCAACCTGCTCTCCTCTCACATAACTTCTGTGGTTTGAGCTATTCTGATGAGGCTACTCCTTCAAAATATCTCCCCAACACTCGCCCAATTTCTAGCCCTCTCGTACAGAGGAGCTTTGTCTTCCGAGCCACTGACTCCCTAACTGATGGACATTGCTCAGCTACTCCAATTTCTCTGTCTCCTCCTACTGCTGAACTTTGTGTCTCATCTCTGTTTGCCCCATCCATCTCAAAGTCATCATGGATGAGCTCTTCATAGCAGGAAGCCTGGTTTACCATGTGCTGATAAAGCACTGTGCAAATGTATGATCCAGCATTAGCAACGATACCAGTAATGATGGTCTGCTCTTAAACATGCTGTCCTGAGCCATTGCTGTTTCCAAGAACAAAGCCTACTAAATTCAGTCTTATCTTCTAATTTATCCTCCTTAGGGGCTAATGTGAAATGGGATATACCTAAAGCATACACTGTTTTGTTTGTCCTTGATTACAGGCAGTATTATGCTGCCACAGCAACTAGGAAAGCTTAAGCTGCCCTAAGATGTTACAAGATACTGCTCAGTGTTGCACTCCCTGCCCCATCTCCTGTTTCTGCATAGCACCGTGCTATGCACAGGTCACGTTTACTCTTTGGGGACAGCTAGCAACTACATTCCAGCAGTCACGGCATGGCACCAGCAAGACAAGGCAAGCACTTCGGTGGCACATGCTCCATCTCCATTTACACACCTGTACATGGGATTTATTGCTCTCTCTGGCTCCATGCAGAGAGGAAAATGGAGCCAGGAAGGCATCTCACCTCTCCAGCACTATGCAATGGGAAGGAAACTATTTGGACCAGGCTCCTCCTTCCCACTAGATTCAGAGGAGAGATTCATTAAGGGGAAAATGCTATTTATATATACATATGACTTGCTCTGAAACAGCCAGTTGTTCCACTTCACCTCCATATAAGTATCTTTCCCAAGATGCAGACTGTTCAATCACCCTTCCTGACCAGCTTCCAACAGTGACCAAATGGTAGCATGAGAAACTGGGGCACTGTGGAGCATTTACCAAGATGGGTTGATGCACTGAGGGGTTGTTGAGCTTACTGCCAGTGAGCCATCAATGCCCCTAAAGAGGCTTGCCGCTCCTGTGATACTGCTATGACTCTGTTAAGTAGGGATAAACTGTGCGTGAGTTTTAGATATATCTGCCAGCAAGGCAGTCTTAATTGGGAAGCACTGGTACACTTCTTTCCTAGGTAACTAAATCAAATTTAATTTTCCCACATGACTTCAACATAGTATTTCTTGAGTGTGGGTTATGATTAATGAGGAAGCTTTACAAGTGAATCTGCTTCTTCCCTTGATCTGTCATTCACAAAGAATGTATTACAATTACTTGCAACTACAGCAAGGACTTTTGTTTCAACCTCACAGACTAGTTTAACTACCACAGGTCAGCACAAGAAGGTCTAACTCAAGATCCAATGAGTCACACATTTTCTTCACCTTTTGGTGAACTACTGCTTATTCATAACCCAGATATCCACTTTATCTGTCAAAGAGATTTAAATTGTGCCAGCTCTGCACAAAGCCAGGATACCAGCGCATCCCAGCAGGGTACAGGGCAAAAGTTTACAGCTGTTTAATACAGAGACATGGTGAACTACATTATGAGCTTAGCAGAAACATAATTCTTCCTTTTAACAGGACAGAGAATGACATGCCGAAGTGATTTAGCTAGAAACAACTTAAACATGACAACTGAAAAAAAAAATCTTTCAATTTTTGTGCTTTTTTTCCCCCCTGCATTAAATTCTGGAAGTAGTGATAGTCATGGAATAATCAGGCTTAACAGGTTAGCAGTAATATATGCCTCAAGTGTTCCTAATACATTATAATCTTCTTTCACAGAATTTGCATCACTGTCAAACCAAACTACTGATTTTTGTTGATGCTTTTAACATGTTTCTATGGTTACTTTGCAAGGTTGCATCACAGAAGCCTGAATAGCATTTCAGAAAGACAAAAGGTATTTTGCATTCTTCACCATATTAAATAATTTATGAGTGTTAAGGCATCCTCATGGGAAAAAAAATCATAAAAAATAACAGGTTGAGGTTATTCTCTCAGCAACAGTTTGAAGTATGGTAAAATCAATATCTCTACAAAAAGCCTTCAAAAACTAGACTACTGTCTAATGTTCTATATGCCACAAAACAGGATACATTCTAACTTTAAATCCATATGCACAAGTCTACATGAACTGCATGAATGGACTTTAAAGTTGAACATACAGACATCTGATTTGCTGCTGTCAGTTCCATCTTTTAAGTCAGGCACTAGGCATTGTCTCAGAAAGTATTCTGAACCTGGAAAATGCAAAAATTAAACTGGGGGGAAAAAAGGCAACTAAAAATGGTATTGACAGCCTTTATTAGCTCCATCAATTTTCATTCAAAGCCACACAGATTTCATCTATTTCCAAAATGTTACAAATCTTGACTAGTGTAATGAAAGCTTGTACACAAAATATCTGAATTCCCTGCCTACCGCTACACTAGATCAGAGTTTATTGGAACTAATTGAAGTGTCTGAGGCTTGGAACAAAAACACATTAGTCATTTAGTGGTTGTGCTAATATTGCTATGCCTTTCCTGCAGTTTCATTAGATACAGACTGCTTCAATACCCTAATCATATGCTCAGTCACAGCACAATCAGTACACAGGGTACTGACAAGCTGTCCCACCATGCCTAAAGCTGATAAGGTGTCTGCTCTACGAGTAACCTCAATTATTGACTATATTTTATGGTCAATCTAATGACCAAATGCTTATCAGTGAACCATCAGGTGCCTGTAATAGGATAGTGACCCTCGGTTTATATGTACCATTACTGCTCATTAGTGAATAATTAGATTTTTTAATCCACAACTCACAGGCATTAAAATATGATGGAATACCCTGAATCTAGAAAAGGATGACCATGCTTATTTTAACTCTTAAGATGCTCAATTACATTACTCAGAGATAGTATATCTTGTTAAGAAAAGCTGGTTGTAAAAGGCATGCCATGTGTAATGTTTTATATCCTGTCTAAATTGACACAGCTTTCCCAAACATGCAGGAGTATGATGAGAGCAGAAAGATAATGGGTGTGATTCACTGTTGTGACTCTAGAGATTTATTAATTTAAATGGTTTTAGTCTAGCAAAACCCAGCAACACTAGAAATAATTTAGAACCTGAAAACTAGTGAGTCCATAGTGAGTGCTCTGTTTGGAAGACTAATTCATTAAAACAAAAGCAGCAGTTGCAAGGAAAAGCAGCTGAAACTATACAGAAATTTTCCTGTTTCAAAGGCAGTAATCCTGTGGCAGCAACTGCAACACTGCAGGCTGATCACTTTGAAAAGATGTGAAAATAACCCAATGTCAAGAAAGAGTAAAACTTAAGAACAGTGACTTAATAGTTTGTCTTCCTCTCAACATTGTTCAGGGTCACTTGTTTTTATACCTGTTTTCATCTGAATGGCTTTTGTTCCTCCTAGCTGTCCTGTCACTGCTCAAACCTTCCTTCCAGCTTGTCCTTGTGTATCAAGGCCAGACATCCATGCTTCAACTGGAACACCATATTCACACCCAGTAGCACATGCAGTGCTGCCACCATTGGCGCCAGCCAGCACAAGCAGAAAAAAACACAGCGGTATTTTCTTTCTTGGCATATAGCCTATTAACCTCTTCCCAAGTTCATGCCCATTCTCCTCCTCCTCACTGCCCTTCTCCTGCCTCTTCTTGGAAATGCCATTTATTCTCTTCCACAGGTGTCCAGGGGGAAAAAAAAAAATCCAACAGCTTATTAGAGCTTTGTACCATAATATTCCAATATTTGCTCAGTTGCAAGCATAACCCACAGAAGGGTCCTAGAACTATCTCACATATTTTCACTTAGAAATACAAAGTTTGTTCAGGTTCCTTATACAAAAGAGAAGAAAAAAAAAAACCAAAAAGTTATCAACTGTGGAGTACTAAGCAAAATATGGATCATGCCACACCAAGGGACAAAGCCCAGCCACATTCTTCTTAAATCTAAAAATGCAAGATTAAACTTTTCCTGCATTGTAAGGGTAAATTGGAAGCCTTAAGTCTTAACAGTCATCTCTGTCCACGAATTGCACTTTTTGCTCTGCCTTTCTTATTCTGTCAGTGATCTACCAAGAAGCTGCATTTTCTGCTAAATCCTCTGGTTCTTCAGTAATGTGACCACTGAGTAATGTCTGGCAATTTGCTTGTGTGGCACAAGCCGATGTAAATCAAAGCTTTCCTTTTTCTGTGACAGATTAGAGTGAGGTAAAAAGCTTAAAACTTATTTAATTTCTTAATACCCTTCTGTCTGTTGGCTCTAGTATTTGACTTTGATTTTGAATACTTAGCACTTTCATGCTAGACATTTTGCATTTCTTTTTAAAAGCAGAACATAATTAAGCTTGAAGAAATTAAATATGACATTCAAATGAGAAAGAGCTTTGGATGAATAAGTAGATAGGGGCTGCACATATGCTTAAGAAAATCAATGTATTCCCTGCAAAGACTGTCTTTAAAATACTCATTTTAACCACTGGTACCTCTTATCACCAGGTAAACATTTTGCTGATCTTATTTTCCAGGTGAGGACATGAAATCTCTGTACAGTCTTTTGAGTTTGTGACCTTTCAAACAAAAAGCTATGACTCTCATAGAGGAACAAACTGGAGTAAAAACTGAACCAACCAACCAAGAAAACCTCTGAACAGACCTCCCCTTCCTCAGACACAAGGCAGCCCACAAGCAAGAGTCAAAGCGGTTTATTTAACCAAATAAATGTCTTTTTCACACTTAAAGTAGACTCTATTTGCTGCCAGGAAACCATGCCAGAGGCCAAAAGCTAACTAGGTTAGAACCTGTGCAGTACAGTTAATGCAGACCCATGAAGAACAAGCCTGGAAACCACAGATGTGGTTTAAACAGACACTATACGAAGACTTCATCTTCTAAAGTAACTAATCCTGCACTCCAGTACACTGAATGGTAACATACACGCAGATTTTTGCTAGCTACTTTATTCCTATGACAAAATAGTTCTTTACCTAAGCTAAAGTTCCAACTATAGCCCCTTTTACATAAAGGTTCTTGTGAAAAGTTGGAGGTACTCTGCAGATTTGCTCATAAGGGTCAAAGATTTGGAAACTAAACAAACAAAAAAAACCCAACAAACCCAACCAAACAAAGAAGTGTGTGATTATCAATATATTAATTACATTTATTCCAGTAGAGAAGAAAAAGCAAAATGTGGCAGGCTTTGTGTAACACAAGTAACAATACACTGGCCCTGCTGTGATAAGAGTAGAAGTGGCTGAGGAGAGAAACATGGTAAAGAAAGAATCAGCAAATACAATTAATAGGGACTACAGTATAAAGCCAGTGTCGTGACTCCTCTGTCATATCTGGGTGCTTGCCAAGAGAGGATTAGTTGAATGGAAAGAGGAAGGATAGAAAGGTAGATGCTGCTGTGAAGGATTCAAGGCAGGGATGACCTGCTCCCTGAAAATGGTCAAGACTGAGTGGTGCAAAGGGGAAAAGGAGATAGAACTGGAAAACATGGAGCGAAGAAGCCTGGTATCCCATTAGTACTGAACAAAAACTGTTGATATCCCAGTACTTGTGGATTCTGGATAAGCCACTTCCACTGCAGTTTCTGCCAGCACTTATCTTTCTCTCATCCCTGAACATGTTCTCCTCTTCCTCTCACCTTCTGCTGAGGGCTCAAGGGCAGGAAGACTCATCACAGAAACTTTGATCTGTAAGGTCCCAGTGGCAAGGGGAGTTGGAAGAGAAGGAATAGTGGGAGGAGAAGCCTCTCTAGTGGTTAATGCCAATAGTGGTGGAGTAGCATTGCTAGGACTATGCAACAGTACCCACATGAGGACCTGCTGAACACACTTTTGACTGCCAGGGATCAGTAATGGACCTCTCTTCCCTAGCCACTCTGAGATTTTCTGTGTTTCAATTTGTGTTTTTAAATCACAGTGATAACTAAACATGTTTCTTGAATGGTTGCTTTTAGGTAACCCAAAATTCTTAGGAAGGCTCTGGAATACTTAGAAATTAATGCCAGAATGCATTGATCTGCAATTCAGGATTCTTTGATTCATGCAAATGCTGCAAAACATCATCAAAAATGCTACAAAACTAACTCAGATAACTGAGAGCTGTTAAAGGAAAATTTCATTTCTCACTTAAGTGTCTCTCTCTCCAACAACAACAATAAAAGACACCACAGAAGTGCTTTGTTAAAAAAAAAAAAAAAACCAAGACTTAATTTTGAACAAAGGAAAAATGGGTAGAGAACAAGCAATGTACTAATGGGTTTTTAAATGCTTTAGTTAGCACATAGCTATAAAACTCTGATTCACTCAAGGCAAAGACAGATTCATGAGGAACAATCAGGGCCTGATCCAACATACAATGATGTCATTTTCAGTCTTGTTGCTGACTTCAGGCATCTTTGAATCAAGCCAATAGCAATCATTAGTAAGGACCTGTCATTTTACAATAAAACCAGAACCAAGATTTGCTGACTAAGGACAGAAGCACCACTGGCAGAAAAAGGTTTGGGGTCTAATTTGTTATTATTAGGCACTGATTTCTATCTCTCAGTTCCAAGGAGAATATTCTACTTTATGGATTCCCCAGTGAAAGTGACAATCTTTACATTTACTTATTACATACAGATTCACACTGAAATAAAAAGTAAATTAAGGTAAATCACACTGTTCCTACCCACAATACGAAATACAGTAACAAAAGATGTGCTGATAGGTACTTTGGAGAGAATTCATCTGGTAAATAACCAAGAAAATAAGTACCTGATCTATTCCTCTTTCCTCTTCACTCCCACTGATTTCAGATACTTATCTTAAAATGAAATAAATCAGCTTCTGGAGACAACCATTTCTCTGTGTTGACTTTAAACCTACGCTTAGTACAGAGACAGAGCACTAACTCACACACATCACTTCTGGGGCAACCATTTTCCAACCCTGCTGTGGGCATATAATCCTTAAGACTCATTGTACTATGTTCTGCTAAAAAACAGGGCTTGGAAAGCTGAACTCCTTCAGAGGTCAGAATGTAACATACAAGTACACATAATTTATTTAATGGTGAAAAACACTTTAAAGGTCAAGGTAAATGAAACAAAACAAGTACCATAGTGATTACATGATAAGAAGGATTCCCACTCTGCATAAACTTGACTTTAATGCCATTCACAGACATATACTTTTCAATATTGTCTCAAAACACTTTCAGTTATGAATTTAAAAAAGAAAAAAAGGAGTCTGGAATGCAAGTACAAAGCCTTGAATTTTGGTTTTGTTTTTTTTTAAATACCATCTGCTTGCAGCGTATTGCATTTAATCAACATTGCTAATTACAACAAACATTTAACCAAAAAAAACTAACATACCATTTTTGTTACAAGACCCAAGAATGGAATAAAAGATTGTTCTATGCTACTGCTAAAATAAAAGAACATCTAAAACTGTTTCAACTGTTGCTACCAACTATGGAAAAAAAAATTAGTTGCACTTTTGTTCAGCAGAATAATGGACTTGGTAGAGGTGGAAATAGCCATTAAGGACTAGACAAAGGCCAACACACATTTGTTTTGGTCAACAAAAGTTCATGTTTAGGTCTCCAGAGAGAGAAGTAGGGCACCACCATCACATCCCTGCTCCCAAGTGCCAGTGGCAGATCTGTGCCATGACAGGTGACCAACTCCACCTCTCTGTATCCAGAATTGCACATTACACCTTCTACCCATGGCAAAGACTCAACAGCATTTGAGTCTTCAACCATTTGAAGACCCGTGAGCAGTTACAGAAACTAGAAAGCTGAAAAGCTACCTTATGAAGAATGAAGCCGCAGCTGAGGTACCTGCCGAGACCCCAGCTGGAGCAACCACGTTCTGGGAGGTTGCCAAACTGCCTGCTCCTGTGGCATCAGAGTTGTTCTGCCCTGAGCTGATCTGAACGTTGGGACCATCTCGGCCAATTTCTGGTGCCGTTTCTGCCTGAAAGAAAAAAACAAGCACAACAAGTGTATGGGTTAATACCCTTGCAGAATGGTCATGACAGGGCAGTCTCGTGCAGCAGATCCAAGAGTATCTTTGCAAGGGTGAAGGTGAAGATCAGCAATGGCTGAGGAGTTACACAGCTGGACAAGGGTACCACAGCAGGTCACGCAACAGAGGAAGATAAAAACCATGACTGTGGCAGATGAGCAGAAAAACACAGAGATCTTTTGTGATGGGTAATGCACAGTTAAATAATTTGACAGGCATGAAGAAATGGAAAACGATAAGCAGAATCCTTTTGTTTTACAATGTTATTTGGAAGCTGGCAGAACTGTTTATCTGCTTCAGTTATAACTGTCAGGAATTATTTTTCAGTGGCACATCATCTACAAGACCTATCAGTTTAAGAGGAACTAGCCAAACAGTTACATTTGTAACATGTTTCCACATGAATAACTCCAAGAGCCAAATAAATTTAAAATATATATATAACATATATACAGCCCTGCTTTTCAGCATTCTTGATCTTAGCAGCACAAGTATACAACATTTTTTCCTCCTGCAAATCATGCCAGTGGAAGAACAGGAGCGACTGGAGATGTACCTTCTCCAGAATAACGAATTTGTGGTATCCAAGATGAAATTTGGAGGTGAGAAATTACTTTGGGATTTTGCCAAAATACCAGACACATGTATTATGAAATTGTGTCTTGTTGATATCTTCATGTTTAGGCCACCAGCACTCAGTACCAAGTTCAATTAAGCCACATCAGTCAAATGCTCATTGGCAGTGCTGGGAAGGTCTCCTTTTCAGAAGAACCTGCTCTATGTCTAGGAGCACTGAAGATTTAATTAAAGATGACACCACAATAAATATTTGTCAAAAGAGTTAATTGCTTCATGTATGATAATATATGATGTTTCTGTCATCTAAAATACTACTTTGACATTTCCTACTAATTAGCTAAAATAAATTCCAGAAAAGGAGACAGCCTTGTAATGAAGCACAAATGCAATTAAATACTTCCTGGGATGCCACAAAATTTTAAATTTTGTGCTGCCATAGATCATGTTTTACAACTAGAGATATGCAGAGATGGTTACAGGGCCTTCCCAGGTACATACACACCCTCAATTTTCTCATGCACTAACAACCCAGAGTTTTTCTCATGAGAACTGAGGCAACCTGGTTATTAGGTACCAAGTGGAATAAAAAAAACAACCAACAGTCCGCCAGCTGAGTACTGTTCAACTGGTGCATGAAAGGCCATCTGGAGTTTCATCTGGATTCATTCCCATGGGTTGAGTGCTGAATTCCCAGTACCCAGCAAAGTCAGCAAGAAGGAAGTGCACCCAGTTCTTTTGAATGTCTGCCCTTTAAAGATTAATTATATTATCAGTATTATGGAGAGGCTGACTAATGCTTTATCATAGACTGTTACACAAAAAGTACTTTTATAGAGGTCACCTAAGAAGTCTGAGGCTGAGACACAGAAGAATGCTTACACGGATTAACTTAATCCTAGTGAAGCAACTCAGGCTAGAAGCCGAATTGGATACTTTGCATAACCCTCTGCAAAACCCTTCACTTTGTAATACAGAAGTCTCGTAAGACCAAACGTCTTAGCTTTGCAGGCACAAAAACCAAACATCGCTAGAGATTAAGACTGACACGAAGAAATGGTAAGACAGGAACAAATGCTTGAAAACAGGAGTCTGTCTGACCCATCCACAATCTACTGGCAATGACATCCAGGAATGGAGATGCTTAGAGAAGAAACAGGACTATTTGTGTGTTTAATTGCTGAAAACTAAATGATGGAGTAGTGAAGACTTTGAGATGGTTGATAACACAGGTAGTTGATCATTAATAAAGTAACAAATGTGGTCTTAACTTCGATCAGTCACAGAAAATATATGGCAGGGGAAAAAAACATGCAGGTTGGGAAAAATCTGATGTGACAACTGAACTTCTGAGTTACATGAACTGACACAAGTGCTAATATAAGTGGAGCTTACTACGGACTTAGCAATTTACAGATTAAGAAATCTACACCAGAAACTCCAGAGCCAGTATGTGTATGAGTCAACCTGACACATCAGAGGGCTGCCACACACACATGATATGATGGCCAGCCAGAGAAGGAAACCCAACCAGCAACCACTGCAGGCTGTTACAGTGTCTGAATGTTCCCCTATGTTTCACTAGGAAGACCACCATTAATCCTCTGCTATTTCCATACACTTTCCACCAGTGCTACATTAGACAACCAGAATCTGAGAGATGTAATCAAAATTTTGAAAAAAGGAGGCAGAAGCAACAATGTGTTTCTGATCACACTTTGATTGATGCATAATCCAAAGAAATATGGAATCTGTAGAGTTAGCATGAAACACCAGTGAATTTTACAGCAAAGTGTAACAGATTTGAAAAAAAATAACCGGAAATTCTTAACAGATCAGTTCCTGTAAAAGCTATTCATGCCTTAAAAACATGAGCAATATATACCATACACTTAATTTTTAACTGCTTTTTTAGTTCTATGAGAACTTAGAAACCTGATTTCTAAGAGGCCAATGATTACGAACGTTGTCAAGCATCTAACATTAAATATCCAAATCAAACTCGATGTTTCAGTTACTAGATGGTGAACACATTTTCCAAACCACATATCCTATGTTGGATGCTTGCAAATTTTAGACTAGATGTTAGGAGGAAGTTCTTTACAGTGAGGGTGGTGAGGCACTGGAACAGGTTGTCCAGGGAGGTTGTGGATGCTCCCTCCCTGGAGGTGTTCAAGGTCAGGTTGGACGAGGCCTTGAGTAACCTGTACTAGTGGGAGGTGTCCCTGCCTATGGCAGGGTGTTGGAACTAGATGGTCCTTGAGGTCCCTTCCAACCTTACCATTCTATGATTCTATGAAATTGCTGTTCCCATGTTAGACACTTTTGAAAAGTTCATCTGTAGGTTTTGGTTAAATTTGAATTTTATTCTCAATTCTGTGCATGCACAAAAGGAAAATGAGGTAAATCTGCAGGGAAGGCATTGATTCTCGCAGAGGGGGAAAAATAAGTACGATATGCAAGATAAAATCATCAAAAGACTATCATAAAATACAATCTCTGTCTTTTTCATTAAGTTAGAGGTAACATCAGTCACAGAATCATAGAACCATAAAATACCAGATTGGAAGGGATCTCAAGGGTCATCTGGTTCAACTGTGTATCAGCTTTGCTGCATGGTGAGAAGCTGAAAAAGCACAAAATATTTTTTTCTGAATTTAGAGTTAACCTCAAGGACTGCTTGCACCATACGAAGTGACAGAATTTTCCTTTGACCATGTTCAGTTCTCCTGAGACAGATACAGCTCTTAACTGATGAGGAAGGCTGATGTATGAGGAAATTTTCTACAGCAGGAGAACTAGAGAGAAGTGATGGGACCCTCTTGAACACTCTACTTATGTCACACCAAGCTTTCAGCTTGTGTCACTTATAGATGTTGAAGGGGTATGAATAAGAGAAAGGAGGGTTATTTTTTAACTAAATACAGGAAATATTCCCATGCCTCTCTCATCTCAACCCAAGCTCTTCTGAGGACTGCATGTAGAAAAATTCTCTAAAAGAATGGGAGAAACTTTGCACAACTTTTTAAAGTACTAAAGTGTGCAGAGTGAGGACTCCAGTCTGCAACTGATAGGAAACAGAGCTTCATCTTTTACTATATTTTCATAAATTACTCCTGATCACCTCTTACTATTTTCTTAAATTACTCCTGGCCAAACACAGACATCACAAGCTTGGCATTATAAAGTGTTGCTGACTGCCCTGAATATTTGAAGTGTCATAGGCAGCTGCATCCAGAGATTAATGTTTGTTTTAATTTTCTAAGAAAAGATTTGCTGGATACAAGCCATTAACCCCTTGGGAACCAGCTAAACCTCAAAAGGAAGGGTTTCCAAAATGGTTCTATAAGACTCCCTCCCTCTCTTCTAACCAAAGCCACATAAAAACTGGTATGAAGAAAAAAAGCACAGCAAGAACAACATCTGAAAATGTCACATCAGGCATTCTGCATGTGCAGGAATGAATGTTGTCTCAGTGCTTTCTATGAGTGCCTGTATCATGGATAGAAGGGTTTCAGTACCATGCCCCAATGCATGTATGGAAGCAGAGTTGCATTTTGGCTGACAGCATCCACACTGGACGCATTGGTCAGGCCACACAAATCAACGATAGCATGAGTCGTTCTCAGTTAAGGCGACCAAATGCTGGGGGAGAGAGCAGGAAGAGACAGAGGCAACCCAACATCCTCAGATCACGAAGGCATGCTGGGCAGAGCAGGGGCATCCACTGCCCCATTCCTGATTCCCAACATGCAGGTTCCCTGCTGTGACCAGACGGCAGGAAACATCTGCCCAGTTTTAACAAGTCAGACTAGTCCAAAGATACACTGTAGACAAGTTGGCTATGGATTAAATTTCCAGGTACATAGTACACTGTCAGACCATTACCATCTGAAGGACGATCACAACCCAAACAAGCTTTTTAGAACATTGAAGTGCAAAGCCAAAAAACTAAGCCATAATATTTCCAGTTTCCTGAACATTTCCATTCTCTGAACACTGACCTTTGGCCAGGGATCCAAAAAAGTCAAAGTAGGTGCTCTGCAAAATATGTGCTGGTGACAAGCAATAAAAACATGAGAATATAAAAGTGTAGGGGGAAAAAATATAATCCCAGGATAGTACATTCGTGGTAAAAAAAAATAAACATTAAAAAAAAAAAAAAGGTAATTAAAAAAGACAGAACGCTGGATAGAGACACAAAATAATCAGATACGATGTCTAAACACAAGTATCAAGGACAGACTCAGAGAAGAGGGAATGAAGAAAATCAGAATGGGGCTAACATCTCTGTAATTAGTCAGAACTTAATACAATTCATTTCAAAAAATTAGTCACATAGGAAAAGTTTCAGCCAGGTTTCCACAGTGAATTGAAGGTGGAGCTCTAGCAAGATCAAGCCTGAGTCTATGAATTTTTTTTCCCCTCTTTTCTAAGTTGTTTTCAGACTTACCTGACTAGCAGGTGGACATATAGAACTGTTGAGTATTTGCTTTAACTTGATATTTTCCCCTTTCAGACTAGAATGTCACAGTCAGTTGTAAAAAGCTGTCTGATCTAATGATTTTTCAATATACTACATCTACTGTTTGTATATGATAAAACAATAATTTTCCCCATAAGTGATTAATGCAAAGACTCTTATGACTTGCTGCTACTAACTGGAGCAAATGTGGTGTAAATCTCTACCTGGGCAATGCTTGTAGTATATAAATCCTTCTTTTCCATAAGCATGAACAAATCCTGCACATGCCTTCTACATGAAATATCTCTTCCTGACTGACTGGCATTGCACAAATTTAACAGGGCAGTATACATCAGGGTGAAGTGAAACATATTCTGGATAAAACTTCTCACTTCCATTTGACAGTGTTCTCTGTCAGGGTTTATTATAAAATAACTTGGGCACTTTGTAAATGCAATACACTAATATAGTCGTTATATAACCTGCAGCAGTGATGTGGTTACAAGAATACCTAATCTCACAGTTTCAGACTTTCACATGCATCTCACATTCAGTGTAAGCTAAATGTAGAGCATAACATCCCTTCCTTCAAAACAGGTTTTCAGCTACAGGAGCTGCTAATGCCTGGCTTACTGTTGACCCCTGAAGATGAGGAAGAAGAAGAAGAAAAGCCACTGAGAAGTAGAATCAAAAAGAAACAGGAGGGCACATCTGCTGTCACAGATCATAAAGTCATATGGGAGATTCAAAGACAACCTCAAAGTCCTTGGTTTTTGGATTAATATCATAATTAATAAAACAGGTGAAGGGTTTAAGGTAAGGGAACAAGACGAACTTCTTCAGGTATAAGGGAACAAGAAGAACTTCTTCAGGTATATTAGTGAGAAAAGGAGAACTAGGGAAAATGTGGGACCCTTACAGAAGGAAAATGGAGAGCTGCTGACAAAGGACATGGACAAGGCTGAGGTGCTCAATGACTTCTTTGCCTCAGTCTTCAACAGCAAGGGCTCCAACCACAATGTCCAAGTTGCAGAGGGTAAAAGTGAGGACTGGGAGCAGGCAAATCTGCCTACTATAGTAGAAGATCACGTTTATGAGCTCCTAAGAAACCTGAATGTGCACAAGTCCATGGGGTCTGATGAGATCCACCCACAGGTCCTGAGGGAACTGGCAGATGAAGTTGCCAAACCACTGTCCACCATATTTGAAAGGT
>VWZE01016981.1:123756-170662 GCA_013396675.1 Eubucco bourcierii
AGCTCTGCTATGAGGACAGGCTGAGAGAGTTGGGGCTCTTCAGCCTGGAGAAGAGAAGGCTTCGAGGGGACCTGATAGTAGCCTTCCAGTATGTGAAGGGGACCTACAAGAAGGCTGGGGAAGGATAATTTACAAGGTCCTGCAATAACAGGACAAGGGGCAATGGGTTTAAACTGGCAGAGGGGAGATTTAGACTGGATGTTAGGAGGAAGTTCTTTACAGTGAGGCACTGGAACAGGTTGTCCAGGGAGGTTGTGGATGCTCCCTCCCTGGAGGTGTTCAAGGCCAGGTTGGACGAGGCCTTGAGTAACCTGTACTAGTGGGAGGTGTCCCTGCCTATGGCAGGGTGTTGGAACTAGATGATCCTTGAGGTCCCTTCCAACCTTACCATTCTATGTGTCTTTCACAGTGCGATGGAATTAAAACAGCCAGGCTAAAGGAACTTTTTCTTCTATTGCCTCAAAGCAAGCATCAGAAAATGTTGCCCAGAGCCCTCTTTGTTGACATGTATTAAAATAGTTACAATGCATGTCAAAAAAAAAAAAGCCAAAACTATAGCTCTGTACTGCTCAAGGTGTTTTAATTTACTATTGTGGTTGAAATTAAAAATTAACTGCTTATTTAAGTGGACAAATACAAAATTGAATCCCTGCCTTTTGTCAAAGGCTGATATGAGCAAGCAAAGAAATTCATTAACAAACTCATAATAATGCAAATTTCTGTCAACTTAGACTTGGGTTTCCTACTAGGATGCAAATGTTTTTCCATTAGGACTGACTTCCACAGGCCAGATGTGTCTCTAATAGCAGCAAAGCACAAAACACATACAGAGTTTTGAACTGGAGAACTTATGTCAACTTTTTTACTGCAAAACAAATTCTCGGCGATTTCAGTCAATTCAATCAAAATCTCACTGTGCCACCTTGGTTATTCTCTGCTTAGCAAAATGGAATAACCATGTTGCCAAGAAGTACAGGTCTTAAATTTTGTTATAGAATCATAGAATGGCAAGGATGGAAGGGACCTCAAGGGTCATCTGGTTCCAACCCCCTGCCATAGGCAGGGACACCTCCCACTAGTACAGGTTACTCAAGGTCTCCTCCAAGCTGGCATTGAACACCTCCAGGGAGGGAGCATCCACAACCTCCCTGGGCAACCTGTTCCAGTGCCTCACTGTAAAGAACTTCCTCCTAACATCCAGTCTAAATCTTCCCTCTGCCAGTTTAATCCCATTGCCCCTTGTCCTGTCATTGCAAGACCTTGTAAAAAGTCCCTCCTCAGCCTTCCTGTAGGTCCCCTTCACATACTGGAAGGCTACTATAAGGTCCCCTCGAAGCCTTCTCTTCTCCAGGCTGAAGAGCCCCAACTCTCTCAGCCTGTCCTCATAGCAGAGCTGCTCCAGCCCTCTGATCATCTTTGTGGCCTTCCTCTGGACCTGCTCCAACATTTCCATGTCCTTCCTGTGCTGAGGGTTCCAGAACTGCACACAGTACTCCAGGTGGGGTCTGACAGGAGCACAGTAAAGGGGCAGAATCCCCTCCCTTGCCCTGCTGGCCACACTGCTCTTGATGCAGCCTAGGACTCAGTTGCTGTCTGGGCTGCATGTGCACACTGCAGGCTCATGTTGAGCTTTTCATCAACCCAGACTCCAAGGTCCTTTTCCTCAGGGCTGCTCTCCAGCCATTCACCACCCAGCCTGTATTTGTGCTTGGGATTGTGCCTACCCAGGTGCAATATAATCATTATATTCTTGTAATGACTGACTTACAGTGTCAGCAAATAAAGGAAAAGGTGGATACAGACTGTTGTCTCCTTCAATCATGCTTGAACTGCTTGTGTATTAGATGTAAGTACTTTAAAGAGAACATCCCCTGGGATCAATTTGCCTGACAGCTACCACATGCGAGGCACCCAATGACTAGTACCTTGCTCAAAGATGTACGAGCCCTCATTAACTGAAATAAAAACTGAGTCTTTATTAGACCCACATCTAGAGCACAAGATTCAGTGACAGGCAAGTCATGAAACAGCATTAAGTATGCAAACACAGGGAGAGCTCTGAATATGTGCGTTGAAGGATACCAAGGTCCCAAATTAGATACTGAGCAGCGCAGATGCTGCTCTTTTTTCACTTCTGGCTGCTCCCTCCTTACCTGCTGTTTACTCCCCATGTGGGAACCATGTGATTCAGATTCACACTCAGTCATGATCCACCACATCTACACTGAAATCTTCAAGCCTATAAACATCCCAAAACTCTCTCAAGTAGCCAAATGTCATGACATTGAGGAACTCCAGAAGAACTTCCCAAATGCAAATGGGGAAAGAAGTGTCAGGTGAGATTAGGCATACATAAGGCCATGTATTTAGGGGAAAATTACCTAAATCACTGATGAACTCAGAACTTGCAGTTACAGTTTGGAAGGTCTAGTAGTCACTGAGACAGTTCCTCTGAAATCAAGATGCAGCAGCAGAAAAAAAGAAATACCAAACAAATTTTAGACATCACAAGGCAGGACACAAAGTAAAACAAGGGTGCTCACATATTGAGTACCAAATTCAGTCCTAATCCATCTCAAGATAGGGTGGTGAAGTAAGGGACAAGCAAGTTAATGGTCAAGAAGAGGGAGCTGCTGCCTCAGAAGGAGAGATGAAAGAGGCTGGGGCTCTCATTTAGAGAGGGGAAGGGTTAGAGGGGTCCCACTGAGCTTTACATGGTAATGGAGGTAGTGGGTGAGATGAAAGAAAGAAAGTGAGCAATTCTTTGCATTGGGATTGTGAACTTATGGAACCTGCTGACATAGGAGGCCATGGAGACAGATAGTACCAGCAGGGTCAAAAAGGAATTAGATAAATTCCTGGACAGAAAGTCTATAAACAGATAGTGAAGTGAACAGACGGGGATGTGTCCCTGAGACTTCTCCAACTGTGCATGCTGGGGAGTATGAGCAGACTGCAGAAAGCAGCCAGGCTCTGCAGCTCTAAGCACCATTTCCAGCTGCACTGCTGGAGACAGCCATGGGCCAGATGGGCTACAGCTGAGACCCAGTAGGATATTTCTAATCTTCTTGTCATTCCCACACAATCTCCTCACTAGAGTCTTTCTCAGTTTATCTACTAGCAGAAGGCTGCACTATTCCCATAGGTGCCCATGAGTACTTCAGGGTCATCAGGAGAAGTTGGGGAGCCTCAAGCAGATGTTTACACAGCTACTCTGCATGAAACAAACACACACAGACCCCTTCCAAGCCATGCATCACAGGGGCCCATCTCCCCTTCTTCACTCTTCCACTGCTAATCTTCCTGCTACAACTACTAACTGTCTTGCCCAACTTTACCACCATCACTTCTGAGAAGCAGAAAGGGGAGGTTCTGGATGGCAGATCCATTATCTTTGCTCAGTAATGCCAAAACCACAGCAATGGACTCCTGATTACACCAATCTTTCAAAGACTTCCTTTAACTAAGGTATCAGAGAAGAACAAACCCATCCAGTTTTCAGACAGTGGTAGGTAACTAAGGCCAAAGGAATTACCTCAGATGTGTTTAGGCACTAAAAAGAAAAAAATTAATAAGAAGTAATCTTTGGAAAACACCTTACTACAATGTCATTTTGTATAATAATTTATATGAACTCACTTATCTGGAAGTGTTTCACACTTCAATCTCACAAGCAGTACTTGTAGATTCAAAGTTAACCTCTAATTATTGATCCTTCATTACACTGGGAAATTACCTCATCGTAGTTTTAAAGTTCTATTTATAAGTTTAATAATCTCATCATTGATTACGGTGACTGTATCCTAATTATAAGTCCATTACCTCTTCAACAATGAAATAAAATCAATAATGCACGTAAATGGGGAAAAAAGAATTTAAATGCGTACATTAATGTCATTTCAAGTAGTGTTATTTTTATGCACCATCTCTAACAAAACTGTCACATCATTAGCAATAATGTGAAAAATCCTTTTCAATTAGCAGAGCTGATTTGATGCTATGTTCAGTAAAGTGGCAATCCATTCCATTAAATACACATATATGAAATGCTTGAAACATCTATGAGCTCTATCTACACATCATAAATTCTCTCCCAAGTGCTGAAACAGAAAAGTGGGTACATTTTCTACTGATGCTTTTTAAACATCCTTCAGAAGCTACCACCCAGGGCATTTCAGTGACTCTAGTTGCAAGTAACAAAGGGCATCTATATTGGCCACATGCTCAGCCACTCCTTCCACAAAACAATAGGAGATGCATTCAGCAGTGATAACATTGTGCACAGTTTGACTACCTGGAGGGCCATGGACTGAACATGCCACCATTCCAGTGCACAGCCTGCAGAGAGGCCAACTTAAAGCACTTTCCAGAATATATATGGTTCACAATGCTGTTTTACACAAGCAGGACAACTGGACAGTCCATACCCACATCCAGCCACGCAAATCGCTTCCTTCCATGCGGTACAAAGAGACCACTGCAGAAACCTTGCTCTCCCCAAGTCTGCACATGACTGCAGTGTGAGCTCCATCTGAATTCATCTGATTTCTCTGCTGTATTAATCTCTGAAAACATAGGGCATTATTCAGCTACAGCCCACCCTCAAACATCAATGTAACTAGTATAGAGCAATGGCAGTCTCATAAAAGCACTTCTGCATCAGGTATACAGAGTCCTTCTCAAATGCTGGATGACATTTCTGAGCTCCAGTCAAAATGCGTGAACCTTTCCTGTGAGGTGATTTATAATGCTGGTGTGACATGGGATGCATTGATTAACAAACAAAATTTTCCAGTTCCTTAGAGAAGTAATTCATAGTAGAGCACATGCACAGTATAAATGGACCAGTGAGAAGCCAAAGAAGTTGAAGGAAATTAAGTGAACAGAAGAAAAATTATTCCTAAGAAACTACTCAAAGAGAAAGAGTTGTAAATGTAAATATTTGGAGTGAAAAAATGAATCTCAGAATCATAGAATGGTAAGGTTGGAAGGGACCTCAAGGACCATCTAGCTCCAACCCCCTGCCAGAGGCAGGGACACCTCCCACTAGTACAGGCTACTCAAGGTCTCCTACAACCTGGCCTTGAATACCTCCAGGGAGGGAGCAGCCACAATCTCCCTGGGCAACCTGTGCCAGTGCCTCACCACCCTCACTGGAAAGAGCTTCCTCCTAACATCCAGTCTAAATCTCCCCTCTGACAGTTTAAATCCATTGACCCTTGTCCTGTCATTGCGAGACCTTGTAAATAGTCCCTCCTCAGCCTTCCTGTAGGCCCCCTTCAGATACTGGAAGGCTACTATCAGGTCTCCTGGAAGCCTTCTCTTCTCCAGGCTCATGAGCCTTAACTCTCTCAGTCTGTCCTAAAAGGAGAGCTGTTCCAGCCCTCTCACCATCTTCATGGCCCTCCTCTGGACCTGCTCCAACACTTCCATGTCCTTCTTGTGCTGAGGGCTCCAGAAGTGTACAATGTACTCCAGGTGAGATGAGTTTTGTTTTACTATAGTAGACAATACACTTGCTGGATGAGAGAATGTAATGTCGGCCGAAAGCAAATCCAGTGGATCATCTGCATATAATCGCTAAAAGCCTTCTTGTCTTAAATTTGCCTCTGACAAGCACAGGTGAAGTCTGGGCCAACATCCATTATTATTGCTTCTTAACTTCAATTGCCAGGAAAGGCAAGTATGGACTTGTTTCCCTGTGAGTGCTTTAATAACAACTGCTTAGCCTAGAGGGATGACGCATCAAAAGAACTGTTTTCAGGTGGTAATCTGAGCCACAAGAGAGGCTGAGTCCTGTGAATAGTTACCCTGTCCCACAACTGTAAAACTGATACTATTGCAGAAGTGTCAAACAACATAAAGAGATGCAGTCCACGCCCTCGCCCAAGAAAATACTCGTTTCCATCTTGCAGCCCTCTTTGTCTACTCTTAAGATTCTTAAGTCACTCTGATACCTGGGAACACATTAAAATTAACCTCATTTTCACCTTCAGCATCCTACACTGAGGGCAATTTACTAAAAAACGAGCATGAAGACCTTAATAACTAAACAAACCAGAAGGCTATCCTTTTATCTGTGTGTTTAAGACTGATTTTCCAACCCACACTTTCTAAGCTGGTCTGATACCTGGCTGCTGGGGCAAGGTTTCACTGACTGAACATGTGGTGCCAGTAGCAGCACCTTCCACCCACATCACATCCTTCCATCTGTGTTTGGTAAGGCAGTAAAGTGCAATGCAAGGCGTTACTGCCCAGCCAAGATTTAAGTCTCGGGAACAACTTTTCCATAAGAGCTCTAAGTTACATTAGTATGAGAAAGCATTTAGTAACTTGGATCAAAAGGTTTCCTTCTGCTGTTCAGACTTGTTATGGAGAGTGACCAACACTAACTGAAGATTTTTTTTTTTTTTTTTGCCACCCATTTCCTTTAAATACTTCCTCAACAAGAGCAGCAGTGCCAATACCACTAAAGCTAAAGGGAAATCAGAAAAACCTCTATGCAGTCCTGGGCCTACCATGTGTTTGGGGTTTGCTACTGACTTCTGCAGAACTGAGATGTTATATAAGGAGTCTGAGAAATGTCCTAAAGCTCAAAGTCATCCAAATGTCTTAGAGATAAGATTTATGGTCAAAGCACTGCATTTTAATTGTTTCGTTACAAAATGTATTTCATGCATTGTATTAATAAAAGGTCACTGAGAAAGTTATCAAGAAGGAATCTTTAAATTAATTTTAAAATCCATTTGGTATGACATTTATCAAAGTAAAAAAAGTAAATGCTAGAAAGTAAATCTTGTCATCCTTCTGGTTTCCACAGTTAGCTTTTTATTGCATCTTCTAACCAAAATGTAAGCCTTCCTTCTTATAAACCGACAAAGAGGATTTAAGGAAAGTCAGCAGAGCCTTACATACCCTCACATGAGTCCATCTGCTTTAGATTAGGGTAAGTAAAAGGCATATTCCTAGAAACTACAGAAGAATTTTAATTGTGACTAAAAAGAGATTTTTCATTCAAATAAAATGAAGTTCCTTTAACTTCAGAGTATATGCACCTATTTACATGTGCATGGGTGAGCCCTCCCTCTCTGAATCTCACTGAATCAGGCCATAAATGTATGCCTAACTTTAAATTTGTGAATACTCTCAGGGACATACATTGGACTTTTGAGAAATTTGTAGTGCTATATACACTTTAAAAGTTTAGGGATCTGGGGGTGCTGATTGACCCACACCTAAACATGAGCCAGCAGTGTGCCCAGGTGGCCAAGAAGGCCAATGGCATCCTGGCCTGCATCAGGAATAGTGTGACCAGCAGGAGCAGGGAGCTCATTCTCCCCCTGTACTCTGCACTGGTTAGGCCATACCTTGAGTACTGTGTCCAGTTCTGGGCCCCTCAATTTAAGAAGGACATTGAGGTGCTTGAGCGTGCCCAGAGAAGGGCAACGAGGTTGGTGAGAGGCCTCGAGCACAAGCCCTATGAAGAGAGGCTGAGGGAACTAGGATTGTTTAACCTGGAGAAGAGGAGGCTCAGGGGGGACCTTATTGCAGTCTACAACTACCTGAAGGGTGGTTGTAGCCAGGGGGAGGTTACCTTCTTCTCTCAGGCAACCAGCACCAGAACGAGAGGACACAGTCTCAAGCTGTGTCAGGGGAAGTTTAGGCTGGAGGTGAGGAGAAAGTTCTTCACAGAGAGAGCCACTGGCTACTGGAATGGGCTGCCCAGGGAGGTGGTGGAGTCGCCATCCCTGGAGGTTTCAAGGCGCGGTTGGACGTGGCACTTGGTGCCATGATCTAGTCTTGAGGTCTGTGGTGACAGGTTGGACTTGATGATCTTTGAGGTCTCTTCCAACCCTGGTGATACTGTGATACTAAATTCACCTTCAATTTTCCTGTGCTGCAACTTTGCAAAATTCCTAATATATTGTGGGTTTTTCTAGTATCTTTTTAAAGCAGCTTAGCAACTGGTAAAGATTTAAGGAGCCAAAATATTTTACCTTATAACCAGTACCTATTGTATATATTCAAATTGGAAGCACAGTATGACAAGGACTTCATTTTGCAAAAGACAAAAGAAAAAGCAATTTGCAAAACAAATTCTGCTTCACTGTGATTTCCTTACAGCACATTGCCTGGCTACCACTTTTATGCAGTACCTAACACTGCATACTAATAACACAGTCAGTTGAAAGCATACAGCAAGACAGTTTTCCACAATACGTGCAGATACATTTAATAGGTACAACAAAGTATTTTCAGTGATTTTTTCATGTTCTACCTCTCTGACAGATTCCAACACACCTATGAAGCCTAACCTCCTCTTGCTCTTCTGCTTCTGGCTTCACAACTGAGCACTGATGCTGAGCACTGCTACCATATTTTTGTCATTTGAGTAGCAACCTTATATTCGCTTGTCAGGTTTAGAATTAAAAACATCGATATAAAGCTATTTATTAATTACAGTTGTCAGTCGTCCACTACAAATCAGCTGCCTTAGCCTGGAGTTATGCCATCTCCCTACCCTTTACAGTGCTTGCTGTCTGGTCAGACTACTTATCTCTGCTACTGGTGATTATTTTTTGTAATATTTCACAACAGGCCACTTGGGTAAAGCAGTTGATTACATCTTCACCTTTTGTACCTTGGTTTCAATTCTAGTCTTCCCTTCCCAAACCTTTCCCCAGCTCTTTAGTTGCTGTTCCTCTTCACAGCTCCTGAAGCCCACAGTTATTATTTTGGATTGAGCAGCACCCACACTATGCTTTCAAAATGCATTCCTTTTCAAAAAATTTATAATCTATATAATGGATTTTCACACTTGAACTCCAAACATATATTAAAAATTTACGATGTCCTCCACTTCTGACCCCCAACATTCAGCACAGAAGTGTTTTCGCAACCCTAAGTGACATTACAGGATAATATATGTGAGTTTGGTGAGGCAGAGGAGAAGAGAAGAAATCAAGTCATTTTTTTTTCTCCCCACCTACAGTTCCACTACTGCCATTATTAAAACTAACCACAAATTAAAAAAATATATGGATCCTGGAGGAATATTTGCAGGTACAAGGTTTCCTGAGGTTTGGCAGAAGTTGTACTTTCATGCCCACAAGGTGCTGGGCACACAGCACCCTGTGTCAGCCACCCATGCAAGGGTTTGCTCTGTGTCACCCACTTGGGCTCTGTCTGCACCAGCAGAAAGCCACAGGCACCTTCAGCAGACAAGGTGAGCCAAGACAAACATCCAAGATGAGAAGGACAAAGTACCTCTTAGAGATGCCAGTTGCTCTCCCACAACTACAAAGGGAAGCTCAGTAACTAGCCTGGAATAAACACTCGTCTCTTTGGCAGCTAAAAATAGTTGAGACGAGCCCTAGCCTTTATCTGTGTCTATCTTTCCATCCTTAGAAAATTAATCACACTCCATATGCAGCACTGAGTTAAATTGGTGAGAGGTAAAGCACCTGTGTAAGTGTCCTAACAAGGAGTTCAGCACTTGTGTCAAGAACCCCTCTTGGTTAAGAAAGCAGCACTTAAGCACAATGAAACAGGTTTTTACAGAATGGCCAAAATAATTCATATCACAACTGAGAACATAAACTAGCCAGGAAAGGGGTCATGTTTTTCTTCTAAATTTGTACAGTATCTTGCCTAAATGAGGTCTGAAGACTCCAAGATGCAGTCATGTAATAGGTAATAAATAGTATATTCCATGCTGTCTTCTCTATTGCAACTCTTCTTACTCCAGAATTCCTCTAAGCAGACCAGTTTTGCCCCCTGCCCGCCCCCCCCCNAACATTTTCTAATAGGAAAGGAAGTTCAGACTTCATTATCTACAGAAGTCAGAAAACCCCAAACTTTACAAAATTTTAAGACAAGGTGAGACAAGCATCAGACAAGAACGTCCTGCAGTGGATGTTGTCCTAGGCAAGGGCTAAGCTAAATTATTCCTGAAATCCCTCCAATCCTATCTGCTTTGACAGCTGTGATTCCTCAGGGGAAATGCATAGAAGCAGCACTTTCTTCTTTACCCACCCACACATCTTCATCAGACACAAGGCTCTTAATAATACAAAAGGCAGTAGGAGAATTCAGACTGCCTCAGAATGGGAAGAGACACACAACACAATCTTCAGCAGCTATACCGGGTCTTAAATTAATAACAATTTCTTTAAAACAACTGAAGCCTATCTTCTCTCCAAGAACTGCTTCTAAATCTAAATTGTCCTTGCAGATGACTGGATCACATCCAAGCAGCCTCCAACGCTTGCAGACTAAGAGTGCTTGTCCTTTCATTAAAGGTCACTGTTTTCCAGGCTACTGACTTTCTTTGCACATTTGTAGCTCGCACTTAAGAAGCTCTGTTGCATTATACACAATTTTTTCTTCACAGGGGTTAAATGAGGCAACTCAGTTTTATCTTAAAATAATGCTGTGGTTAAGGAAAACCACATCTATCAGTCAGCATCGTTAAGCAGGAAGAAATCTGGAGCTTGCTGGTAGTGAATTATTTAAGACAAGAATAAGGGTAGACAAGGAATAAGCAGAGAAATGGAAACGCTTCTGATTTCAGAGAGTGTAGGCTTCTTAACCGAGCAGCTTTCCTCTTTTTTTTTTTCCTCTCCATCTTTGCAATATACACAGAATTTAAAAAGCGATTAAAAGTTAGAAACATTTGCATTACATTGGCCAAATTAATCCCTAACACATGGTGCAGCATTTTAGAGAAAAACACTCATAACAGCGGTTCCTTAAACCATCAAGCATTGAACAGGCCATTTTTTCCCTTTTCTTAATGTGAAATCATCACAGAACAGTCTGACTTCTGTAGAGATTCACTGTATGTAAATAAGGACGCCTCAAAGGTGGGATATATATGCATTGACAAATTTCCATATGACAGAGAAGAATTGGAAGAAGGTTCACATTTCCAAGTCATTTCTGGAAGGAAACACAACAGCCACTCTGCAAAAGTAATGTTACATAGCAGCACTCCCAAATATTTATCTCTGTTGATCTTGGAGCTCAAGCAGCTGAAGCTACCAAGCAGTATTAGGTAGTGTTTACATAAAACAGTGCATAAGGCATTATGTGCAATTGAAATGTGTTTAGTGCCAACATACCCAGTCTTGCAAGATCTGCTACAACACCTTTAAGTGAAAACCATGAGTTGTATTTGTGCACATTTCATCATCAGTCAAACTTCCCTGTTCACAAACATGTGAAAATGGTTCAGGAATAAGCCTTAGTCAAAATCAGTCACTACATCATTCTTCTTAGCACAGTTCCAAATAGTCACAAATCTGTAATGAACTTGGTTTTAAAGGTAGCATGCACCTCTATAAATCTTTTTCCTTTCCCAGAAGAGTTGTAAAAAAATATACAGAGAACACAGGAAATCAACATCAATGCTTAAAATCCAAGTGCAATGACATTTGCAGGCATGTGGCTCTGCAGCAACCTTCTGAACACCTTCCTTTACAGCAAACTGTTTTGCAGCACATTTAACCTGAAGATGAATGCTCTCCATCACAGTCTATCAACAGCACCTGCTGAACTGAACACAGCCTTAGAAGTTCAGCACTAAACTTGAGAGTTGAGTTAATCTTTGATATAATCCCATGGAGCAACCAAAATTTCACACGTGACAAACTTGGCCTTGTAAGTTTTTCTAAACAGGTTACTAGGTATGTGACAGCCAAATAACATCACCTGCATACATGAAGCTAAAATAGGTGCAAAATCATCTGAGGAAAGAATCACACTAAGAAAAGAAAACAAATTCCTTTTTGACATCTGACAGAACATAATTCGAAGCTCTTTTTCAGATCTTCAGCTCCTGAAATAAGGTTTAGAATACCATTAGCTGATCCCTTCTATGATAAATATGTATACACTTCAAATTTTATCTCTCTGTATATCCACACATGTAAACAAAACTCAAGCATCTGAATTATCACTACTTACTAGACAAGCCTGAGGCAAGAAGCTGTTCACTCTGGAGATACTCCACATGCCCTCAAGATACTGCTGAGCTTGGATGGTGACAGAACTCAGAGCACCGCTGAGACCACTGGGGGCCACTGTGACTTGAACGCTGGAGTTTGGAAAACCACCCGTGCCTTGAGACCATCCAAGTCCCTTCTTCCTCTCTGCTCCAGAGAAGAGATTTGGTGATTTTCCAGGCTGCCTGCCCACCGGCCCAGCAACAAGTGGTAGGTCTCTCTGGGAAGAGACAGTGACCATCCTGGGTACCATGCTGGTCACTGACCCAGCACCAGGTGGGAGGTCAGGCATTTCTAGGTAGCTGGTTTGATTAAGGGTGTGCATCATCTGAATGGCTTCCTGCTTCAGCTGATTCAAGTGAGTGGCACAAGTTTCACATCTGCTCTCTCCTTCATTCCTGTTTTTCTGTAAATACTCAGGCACTTGAAGCTTGTCAAAAATTAAAGCTGATAATCGTGGGTCCTAAAGAAGTGGGGAAAGGAAGAAAAAAAAAAAACATACCAAGTTATAACAATGAAGAAAGGAGAAAAATAAGGAGGTGGGGCAACCTAAAAGTTCTTTGTGATTTTTCTCTTCACCCACAGAAGTACTTTAAATCTGTTCTGGTAATTATCTGTCTTTTATCTCCCCAGATATCCTAGAAGACTCACAGGTCACAGCAGATTAATAAACTGTAAGTGAATTCATTTGTATAAGATCCAGCATGAAAATCATCCTCAGAATTAAACAGTGAAGCTGTGGTGTATTTGATACCTACTGATTCTTATAATTAACTCTCCTTTGGAGACATCTAATGTGCCTGTGTTTCCCATGCTCAGGAACAATGTTAGCTGAGATGCTGAACCCACAAATATCATAACGTGTTTCAAAGGTATACCATCACCAAGAAAATTAGACTTTAAAGTACTTCAAAACATTAAGTGTGTGACCTGCTAAATGTTCTGTTGTCCTCACTCTCAGAAATGATTAACCACGTGGCATAAAAAGCAGTTTATATGGCGCTGCCCACAGCTGGCTCCTCTGCTTGCAAAGACCGTTATTTCTGATCTTTGCAACCCAGATGGCCACAATATTCCCTTACGCTACAGTTGCTTTGATGAGAAATAGATTTGAGCCTATAGCCATGTGTGAAGGTGTGACAATGTGCACACTAAAAAGCCGATTTAAAAGTAACACCTATTTTGCATCCACAGAGCAATTTTTACCCCCTCCTCCTTGCTAGTTCACTTTAAGGCTGCCCAGACATTTTAAAACCCAGCTCTGTGTTTCCAGTTCAGAGACAAAGTTACCTTTCTGCTATAACACACAAACACTTTCCCATCCCAAGCCTACTACTATAAAGATCAGTCGAGAGATTAAATCCAGCCCGTTACAAATCTATTACTAAGACTAAAGCCATGCAGTAAAACTGACCCAACTTCACACACGCTCATTGGGCTCTCTAAACAATTAAGGTTTTAATGAAATCACAGAGCAGCCAAAGGTCTATTTGTATAATTATTTAAAGTGAAAATATTTAATTGGCTTGTTAATAATGAGGGCACACAAAGCTAGTGAGTCAGCAATCCAACATACGCTGGGGGTATCCCCAGATTGGTATTCATTTTTCAAAATGTATTACTTTATGCCAAGCTTCAATCACTCTCTAGGAAATTAGTGTCCTATTAGAAAACTAACTCTGGCTTTAATTACAAGACACATCAATAAAACTTTCAAGAAGTCTTAGCACAGGTACTTTGACTTTGATCATTCTTAACACAACTGCACTATTTCCCTTTGCTCTGAATTCAGAGACCTAAAGCATTGCCTAACTCCTGCAACAACAGCATGGAAGTCATCTCATTTTCAGCTGCTGGACTACCCCTGCAACAGTTTCTCTTCTATCTTAGAGACACAGTGTTGACTGAAACTGTTAAGTGCATCTAACTTCACACCACCCCACAGCCAAAAGCCTTTAACGAAAAGTTCTTCTTTCTGCAATAATCTAAACTATTGTTTAGTTACTGACTTAAAGTAAACATTAAAATACTTATCAGGTTAAGGAAAGCTACTCCTGCTGCTGACTGAACAATACATTGCATTCATGTTATGGAGCCAGTTTAAAACATTAGAAGTGAAAGACACATTTTTGTCTCATCTCTTCATTGAGGTTTAGATCCTAATAAAAATGCCTTTGAAGCTGCACCATTTGCTTACCCTTATGAACAAGAAAATTATCTCCCTCTAAACCTCCCAAAAGACAATAATATTAAATTAACAGATATTAGTCAGGGAAAAAAAATTTTTTTTAGAAACTTTTTTCTAACCCTTCAGCAGAAAGTGCTCTTGGTTAGTTAGACTTAAAAAACATACAGACTCCATGCTGCAAGCACTGTTGTGCTTCAGGTAAAACAAAGGCCACACAGTCTATCTCCAAAGAAAAACAAACAGCACCGAGCTCTGCAGAAGCCTTTCCAAGGGGAGCCCTCTAAGCAAATTCTTGCTGAGGCTGACACACAGCCTCTATTCAAACAGCCTCAGCAAACAGCACCTTCCAATGCTGGGTGCCCCATCCGCAGCCAGGCACATCCCTGGGCTCACTCCTTTGATCCAAGTTGGGCACACAAGGAAGCACCTGCAGGTCCCGACAGCATGAGCCTCATCTGGCAATGTTTAAATTGCTATCAAATGTCAAAAGTTTCAAATAAGCAATTAAAGCAAATTACTAGGTGAAACAAGCTTCTCATTTAAAAGAAACTACTTCTTTTGATGTAAAGAAAATTAATGACCCCAATTCTAGCTCTATAAACACAGTTCACAGTGTAAGGCAGATCAGAGTCAGGCCTGTCTTGCAGTTATAAGGAAATCAAGTGGATGCCATATTAAAGGGAGGAACAAAAAAATTTTTTTTTATTTATTTAGAAAATTACACAGAGTAAAACATAAGCCCACAGTACGCCAAATCTAAACCTTCTAATTTATTTATAGGTTTTTTTTAAATATATATATTTTAAAAGACATCTCATTTCCAGTGTTTGAAGCTTGCCAAGCATTTACAAGGAGCTTTGTAACACACTCATCCAACCTCTGTGGTCCCCAGCCTTCATCAGTAGCCATCCTCCTGCAGCACCTCACTAAGGGCCCAGCTGTACAGTTAGATTACTTTTATTTTTCCATTCTGTGCAACAAAAACACCTGGCTAATGGTTGGGCGTGAAGGGCAGAGGAAACACAAGTTACTGTTAAAAACATTAACCATGACTTAAAAGTTAAGCCACCCCATTAAAGAGGTTTTACTACCCAGTGAAAATGCCTGGTCCCAGGGAGCCCCCACTTTGGCAGCTCGCACCCTAACAAGGCTGGGGTGGAAGTTACACTCTTATGTTTTACAGAGGGAAGAAATAAAACTTGAGTGGACAAATGTGTTAGGTGCCACATTTGGGGAGGAGGAAGCAGTTAAAGACACCTTTCTTGGAGCTCCACAGGCAGAGAGGCAAGTCAGACAAAGCAGTGTGCAAGTTGCTGAGAAGATTGGCATAAACATACAACATACAAGCCTCTGTTCCAAACAGTGCTCCAAAACCAATTTAGTCTGCTGTGCTACAAAGAAGATGACTCCTTTATTCCTGCACAGCATAAATAAACTACGCTGTCTTTGTCACACCTACTTTCCAAATGCTGTTCTTGCCTTCTGAACAAGCAGGATAAGAAAAATACGTGATGCTGTAAAATTCACAGCTTCCTCTCCCACTACAGAAACCAAAACACTAATTTCAGTCTCAGCTTGTTAACTTTTGCATACAAATTTCAGATATTCAAACATCAGGTAGCGTTAGAAAGGTGAAATAAATGGCCCCACTAGGGACAACTCCACTAGGGAGCACAGCAGCCCCCAGCAACGTCAAGGCACAAGATAATTACACATACTTCTATGAGCAAGAATTTTCTGAAGCACCTGAATTAACCACCATTTTTCACCAAGTGGTTCTTACAGACATAAGCAAGCTTGCAAACGGCTGCCAGGAGATTAAATGCACATGTGCAAACTGCCCAACATGAGGAACAGCACGTGGACGAGGTCTGCAAGTCCTTCCAGGCTCTGCCAGGCAGGATACTAAACATGGGAAACCAACGCTATGCTCCCACTGGAACACAAGGCAAAGTCTCCACTTAGTTCAACACCAGCTGCATTTAGCCTGGAGTTTGCCTTTAGGTATTCTCTCTGAAACTAGTAGCAGAGAAAGATAGCCCAGATTTGAAAACACATCCAGTAATATCTAACAGAAAGAAATACAGAAATATTTATTTTAATTCGTGCTTCCCTCTCAGATGTGTACCTCCACTGCTGCTGCCTCCCCATGAAAACCAGCAAGGACCATGCAGTGTTTCAGTTGTACAGATAACACCAATCTGCTGTGTTACAGAGTACAAACAAAACGCACATCTCGCAACTTTAAAACACTGTGTCCTGAAACCGTTGTCCCTGAAACTACAGACATGCTCAAACTGCTTGGATGTGACCACAGCCAAATGGTTCCAAAAAAAGCCCTGCTACAGCTCAGGCACCAAAATCATAGCCAAGTTTTCAAAAGCGTGCAAAACCAGATGACCTTCTGAAAACCTCAGGCAGTCTGTCAGTGATAGTATATTAAAAAAAAAAAAAAGAGAGAGAGAGAGAGAGAGAGAATGTTTTTGAAATTTTAGCTCAATCTGTGATTTCTCAAGTATTTAAACTTTGCAGTTTGATTGTTTGTTTAGTTAACACAGAGCAATGGAGAGTTCTTGACATTGCTAAAGAAAAAAACAAAAACAGATACAAGTTTTAAATCTTACCTGCTGCTGACTTGTAACTGCCAAACTAACCAAGAGGAGAGGACACAGCAAAGCATCTGGATTCTCACTTAAGAAGTCCCTGAAGTAATACCCACCCATCTGTAACCTAATCCTTTCAGCGAGGAACTATCCACAAAGTGTGAACAAACGATGACAAACAAATGATGAAAAGTCAAATTGCCAACAACGATCCTCAGTAATTACTTGTATTTTTGCCTGGCACCAGTTTCAGCAAGTGTATCTGGAGGAGTATCTTGAATTAAATTCTTGATATAAAGATAATTAAAAAGAAAGAAGAAACACAGAATGTCACACTGAAATACATCCTTAAACACAGACCTAGGTAAACCACGTTTTTAAAGGATGTTTTGGGAGAAAAGAATGTACTTTCCCAGTGGAAGAGAATCAATGTTAATGAGTTTTTAAATCTTAATTATCTTTCCAGATTTCTGCCATGTTGCTTACAAATTAGTTTTTATTTTACAGGATATTGTGAAATATCCACTAGTATTTATATAAACAAATATTTTTAAGGCTGAAGCTTGCTTTCAACTACGTAGCAGTCACTGTCAGGGAAAAAAAAAAAAAAGAGAGAGAAGAAAAGGAGAACACTATACTCCACAAAACCAGAGACTGTTCAATGTAGTCAAAGAAAAATTATGTGTGAATGGTTAATTTTTTAACTCTCCTCTTTTTTTTTAAAGAAAAGTTTCCAAGTAGCTGACTATCTCAAGGGAGTGAAACTATGAGTGTTAAGTCTTCAAGTAACTCCTGCTGTGAATTCTTTCATTTGCTGACCTAATCTTATCAGAACATAAACAATCAAGGCAAAACAAACACACAAAGCTTTCAGAAAACCAGAATTCACCAGAAGTCCCGTCTCCTGAGGATTAAGGGTATCTGGAACTTCCAGTGTAACTTTGCTATCCTTGAAAACAGCCCTCTGAGCAGGCAGGAAAGTAATCCACATTTCCAAAGTGAGAACAAATGCACATACATTAAAAAAAAAAAAAAAACCACAAATGCATTTGTAAGGTCAAATTTCAGCCAGCCTCTCTACCCAAATGCTTCACTAGCTTTAGGGGGAAGATTCATTTAAGCCAATGGACTGTGGTCCTCCCCCCATGCCGTCTCAAGCAAGATTTCTTCAAATCTTCAAACCCATTAGTCTGTGTCTAACAACCATCTCGGGTAGTGCACGGTCATATCCCACTGACTCCACCCAGCCGAGACTCAACCCAATTTCTTTTCACCTCTGGCATCCCGAAGAGTTTTTAAAGTACATTTTCTTACTTATTTTATAAATATATTGTATCTGTTTCAAATAGCACCTATCTTTCAAACAAAAGCCGGGCAACACGATAAATCTGCTGAAAAACACATGACCCTGCACTAAAAGCAACTGCAGAATGTTTAGTTATTCTGCAGCCTCCACTGAACTCTATTTATTTCCATTTCCTGCCCACTTTAATGTACTTCAGTGGCCCGCAGTAAAGTTAAAGCAATAGGTGTCTGTCATAAAGATGAATAGTGCTATTGGAATGCATAATACAGTGGAAAGAGGAAATGAGAGCAATCTGGTTTATTTACATCTCAGGCTCCCATCAGCACCTCAACCCACCTCCCAATGGTTTCAGCCGCCTTTCCTGTTATCTTGCTGTACAGTCCCCTGCAATGAGTTGGCTTTTAACCTCGCAGAACCAGAGGGTATGAAGAGATCTCCCGCATTTGCCTTCATGAGCTGGCAGAATATTGGAGCGAACAGTCATGCGGTGCATTCAATGCAAAGAAAACACAGTAAAGGTAGTGGTTGTGATTTAAAACAATTAGAGACACAAACAAAACAAAAGACCCCAAAGAGACCTGCTATCACAGCTAAATTTAGATCAACACACAGGAACATGACTACTTCTGAAAAACAGTAATTACTGCATCACAAAATATTACTTTTAATCTCCTTTCTTTACGATCTAATTAGGCAGATATTTTACTTTCCTTTGGAAAATGTTTTTCTTAATTTCAGTCAAATTTAACATTTGGTGTATTCTATAAACTACACATCCAAACTACTCTGTAATTTTGTGCTTATTTTTAATAGTGTATTACTTCATTTAAAAATAATGACTTCTAATTTGCATGTTTATTGTCGGTTTTAAGTAATCCTTTAATTTTCCCTCTTGGGTCTGTGGCTTACTGTAACTTCACAATGCAAATTCAGTACTGATTTTGTTCATATGAAGACACTGCCTTCCAATACCCATTGTGTCTTTTTTTTTTTTTTGTCTCTTTAAATAAATAAATAACACTTCATTAAAGCATTATCATTTTAAACAACAGTAAGTGTTTGAGAAACAGTTTCACACCCAGCACCACTCAGTACTTTGGCGTCAGAAAAGCCTTTGTTTAACATTACTTTCATAAATAGACACATGAAGTCACCCTTCAGAAATTCAGACCAAATCTTTTGATAGAAATTAGACAGGTTTAAATCATATATAAATAACTTTCCATCCTTAATTCTTTCTTCCTTGAAATTAAAGAGTAAATTTTGCTTGGCCTGTGAACATGGTATATCAGATTATAGAAATTTTGCTTATTAGACTGCATAAAAATGTCACAACTTCTCCTTTGTCTTAAAGGCAAACTGAATGCTTATGCAAAGCGTTAGAACAACTACTTGGGAAATTGATGCTCTCCAATGCTTTCATCACACTGAATGCTACCTACCCCACATACACTTTGGCTGCTCAGATAATAAGATAGTTCCAAATTTCATCACAGGGATGTAAATTAGAGCACAGCACCACTACACCAAAAACATTCTGCCTTGTTGAATTGCCTCAGAAACATCAACTCTTAGTATCATCTCATTGAAAACAAAAAGCTGGTTCTGCTATTACAACTATATAGGAAGCAGCCCGTGTTTTCAGAATGACAAATCATAATGGTAAGCCTTTGGAGATAGACTTCTTCACTGATGATCTCTGGCCAGAGACCAGCAACCCAGCCCAGCCAGCCTGATGGATTAGAAGTGTCATGCCTTCAGCATGTTTAGATGATCATAACTGTATTTGTCCCAGTAGAACTGTGCCTATTTGTGTCAGATAGACCTCTGAGTGAGTTCAAGAACGTCTGGACACCAGCCGTGGTGAAATCAACTCTGGCTTAGAAAAACTAAATAGGAAAAAAAGTACTTGGACCACTTAGGACATCTGTGTATAAACCCTACAACTGTTTCAGTCCAAACATCTGAATCCAATTAAAAGAATGCTTAGCGGCAGAAGTTAGGGAGTGGACATATTTTCCAAATGAACTTTATTAGCATAATGAAGGTTTAAAATCAACTATGAGCATCAGTCCTTGGCATTGGATCCCACCTTCTCAAATGTCTTTCACTCACTCTTTTATCAATTATTTGTTTGTAAATGAATACTCAAAGGATGATACAGAAATGATTTAGCTTTCACAACCAAAGGGCTGTCCATTGTGCACTCCTCTTCGAAGCTAAATATCACTCCATAGAGTGCACAGTTATCACACTAAGCAGTCTGTCTCCAGAAACAAAGTAGATTAAGTTTCTTCTCCACCAGAATTAAACTGCCACTGCTACAGTTTTAACTGCTTTCCCAGAAGCTGACTTGTAAACCCATTTTCTTCAGCTAACATCTGAATGTAAGCTGTAATGTAGCAGTTTAGAACTTTGCCTTTTCCTCCTTTGAACTTAACCAACCCAAAGGAGCAATGAATAGAAAAGGAGTGATGAAGTGCATTCATAACTCCTCCACCACAGGCAGACCACATACTGCCTAAAGAGTTTGCTCCAGTTCCTTTGCTTACTAGGTGGCATGTGTGAGACACCACCTCCCTCTCCAATCTGTTCATCATACAGCAGCTCTTCAAAGGGGATCTTTGAGTGGCTTTTTATAATACCACTATTCATCAGAGGAGCTTTGGCAAGCAAGTTCACAAATGTGCCATCAGCTACCTATGGGAAACTGTCAGTATCTCTGGAGCTAGAGGGAAGATCAACAGTTGCCCCTTGATTACAGTTAAGATGCTGGTGCATAGAGTAATTGACCTCATCCTGCTATTCTCATCTTGAATTAGAAAGAAAAGATAAATACACAGATCCCAAAGGACATGTGCTAGTAGGGGACACTGCCCAAAGAATCAAATGATCCTCCAGTCAGACCTCATTAGGGTGAAGTATGATCTCAGCCACAAACAGTAGATTCAAACAGACCATTGAGGAATGTCTATAGGACAAAAGGTATTTTAGAAAACATGAATATTGTGGGAAGTTCAAAAGGAATGCAGTCTGCGTATTTTAGAAGACAGAAAACTGAGCAGAGTCCTTCAGCACACAAAAAGTAGCTACAAAGAGACTCAATGAACAACTACTTCCTGCATGCACTTAGGAAAGCCAGATAAATTAAGCCACTTTTCAGCAAAGGTGAGTGGTAAAGGCTACAAAAATGATGTTGAGAAATCTCATTTTTCATGAGAGATTCTGAAGAGCAGATTAAAAACCTCCATGAGAGGTGATCAAGAGATAGGTGATTCCATTTTAATGAAGGAAGTTTTTTTAAGATCTGAAGGTCTTTTTCCAGCTCTACATTCTTATGATCCTAGTTTTGGAAAGATGAGTAACACCTCTTTAAACACACTAGTTGTATGGGTTCAAGTGCCACAGACAAACAAGGAATATACACTTCAAAATGCCATTCTCCTTAGATGACTATTCAAGAACCTAGGCTACCATTAAGTTTTCCATCTTGCATCATTTCATGTCTCCTTCAACAATTATTCTTTTGCCAAATACTCACAGCCCATCACCATGATACCCAAAACTATATTAGCTATATATTCCACTTTCAGTCTAGCCTTACAGCTAAAAAGTAGAGATTTGGTACATTTCATTCTCTACAGATTCAGGAAATAGTATTAGGAATCCAAATTAGACAATTTAAGTCAAACCACTTCTATATGTCCATAACATCCTGGAAATACATATAGTAATCAAGACTGATTAAAATCTCAGAAATAAGAACTGAAAAAAAAACAAACCCCAAACAAAAAACAACAAAAACTCTCAAACAAAAACCAAACAAACAAATAAACAACACCCAAAACCCCTCAAAAAAGGTCAGAGACTACTAGTTGCATTACAATAACTACACTATGTGCAAATATTAAAAAAAAAACTCATTGGAAAGCCCACTAAAAGGAGCTGGGAAGGAACTCAAACTAGCCATTTCATATTACAAGGCTGCTGATGGTACATCAGAAATGTTTGTAACAGGCTGGCATAAGAAAGATGAATCCACAGCTCTGCAGAGGCGTATGTCCAGATCTTTCTAGAGGTTCTGCTACCAATATATTTCACACAATCATCAAAAAAAATTACCAGTAAGTCACATTGCTCCTCTGACCCTGAGACATTCCTATCAGGTTTTCAAGAGTAACAACCACAAAAAAAAGGTATGCTTTCCCACAGACACACAAATGACAGATGGACAGAGATAACAAAAGCCTAAATATATACACTGAGGAAAGAATGATAAGGATGAGTTAGTTAAAGAGCTCCTGAAAACTTAAAATAGCTCAGTGTGTTCTCTGGCTATAACTTATTCACAGACATCTCTTATTTCAAGAGGTCTTTAGAGGAGACATTCAGTGCCTAGTACCACATCATGGACCACGAACAAGTATTAGCATCAAAATGAGTCACTATGTAGATAGATAGCAAGAGTAAAATTATTATCATTAGTAAGATACTTGTTGCTGGTTTTGTCGATCCTGGTGGTCTTCAACAGCAATTACCTGAACAGTATTACATAGTTCTTATCTACAAAACCCACTTATTTCTAATATTCCTATGTCAGATCAATCAATTGTTTTTCATAAGAGTACTTTGGTTTCCCATAGCAACACTGGCTGCTATCCTTTGACCACACAACCTTGCAACAAGCCTTTTAGTGACCAGGCTGCACTGTGAGCAACAAAGCATGTATCTAGCCTTGAACCCTTATAACACCCGATTGAGGGCCAAAAGACATTGTCCATCTTCTATGAGACCTAAATAACAACTAAAAATTGTCTCTGTCAGCTCAGCAAATCGCACTCGTGTGACAACAGTCCTTTGATTAATACCCACCTGTAATCCTTACAGTGAGAAGCCCTGCAGTGGTCCTGTGAAACCTACAATCAGCGCAACCTTTTCCTATCCAAACGGCTGGTGTAATCAAAGGGGAGTGACTCCCTTTGCCTAAGGTCTCTCTTCTACAAGCATAAATCAATGTGGCTATGCCAACAGGCAGAAAAAGCCCATTCCACCCACACTCAAAGCATCTTGAAAGCCATGTAAATAGGCTCTGCTGCAACACAGGATATAAACATATTAACACATGGGCAAAGTGAGCATGTGTCTATTTATACCGCACACACATGTAGACACGCTAGCAGATGACTGACAAAAATACCACTGCAAATTCTTTCAGGCTCCTCACGCATGAGGAAAAAAAAAAAAAAAAAAAAGGCCTTGTATCCTGAGACTCAGAAGCAATCAAATACCTGGCAACAATTTTCCAACCCCTTCAAGCCGGATCCTATTAAAACCAGCAGGAGATGAAAGGCTCTAGCTCAACCTACCAGTCATATTTACAGGGTTCTTAAACATTTACAGTATCTAACATTGCTTCTATAGAAATTCCTCAAATGTAGACAAATGCCTAACATCAGAAGATACACATTTATGATTCCATTCAATTGAAGGTACTATATAAAAGGATATTTTAATTTATGTTCCGGGACCTTGGAAAATAAGCTGTCTCATCACCTACTGGAAAAAGCCAAGTACAGAGGAAGAAAGGGTTCTTTTAAGAGAAATTACAGCCCCAGAGTAAGACCTGGGCTCTAAAGAAATCCCCGCCCCCCCCAACATTCATTCTGAATGCAAAGTTGGTACTTCCCCCTCTAAGCTGAAGCATTTCATTCCTAATTTCAAATCAGCAATGAACTCTTTCATCAACATGCCTCTCCCTTTCATAAAATGCCCACGAAATGCATGTCTGTAGTTATTGTGTGATGAAGTAATTTACATCTTAGTGTGCAAATTTTCCCCTGCATCTCAGAGCAAAGTTTTGTGGCAGTAAGTAATGTGTCAAATTTGCAGTTAATCACTAAAAAAAATATACATGCCACTCAAGTTGCCCTATTATTGCTGTTGCAGATGTAAATACACATTTAAAACCAGAAAACTCTGTATTATCATGCCTTGATAACACCCTTATGAAACCTGACAACTTGTCAAACAACTCCCATTGCAGACAGTGGCAAGACAGTTCTAAGAATCATTAAAGGCCAGTGAAGATAACCATCACCTCCAGCCTCCAGCACATCACAGCTCTGCTAATTTCAGCCAGAAGTAGTGAGCATGATACACTCACTTAATGAAAATATATGTTTTAGTATTTTAAGAAACAATCGCTTTTTTCACCCTTTTTTTTTTTTTTTCCCCTCCTGGATCCTACATATCTTCCAAAGCCACAGTTCTCCTGGTAGAATCATGTTTTTGAATATGAATAAAAAACATACAATCAGACAGGTACAGCACTTGAGGAGATGTGAATTCAGAGCCGACGTACACTATTCTTTGCTCCTGTGCCAATTTATATCAGCTGGCCCAGAAACTTCACTCCAAATGGTCAGCTTGAGGAATTTGAGTGACTGGTTCCAGAACTCTCAGCACTATCCCAGACACTGAGTGTGCACTGGTAATATCTGATTTAGGTTTGCAGCTCTAGTCTCAGAGAAACCCATTAGGTAGAATATGCTCAAAGATGTGCGTTTTCAGTTCGCATGACTGATGCTGTGATTCACAGGGAAAGCCTGCACAGAAGGCGCAGACTGGGATGTTATTGCTCCAGCTCCAATGAGCAAATAATCACTGAAATAAATTAACATCAGCATCTCACGTAAGTCTCTGCATGAGGAAGTTAGACAAGATTTATTCAAGACCACAACCTCAGGAGCATTTCATCAGAATCAAAGGTAAGCCAAAAAATAAATAAATGGAAATGGGACCAGCTAGAATAACAAAGCATCACAGCCAAGGTAGCAGCCACATAACAGCCAGAGGCATCTCCAGAGCAATCAGAACAACTGTCCACAGATCTTGCCAATGAGCCAGATGCTGCTGCTGGAAGAAGGCTTGTGTTGATATAAACTCAGAGATGTGAGATGCTTAACACCAAGAGCAATCAATCTTCATGATTCCCATGTGGCTGCCAAGCTCCACTATTATGCTACAAAGAGATGAAAACAAACTTCATAAAATGCATGTAGATTCTACATGACATCAAACTCCCCCTACCCTCCCCTTACTGTGCAGAAACAAACCAGCAATTTGGGTGTAGCTATAAATGACCTGATGCATTTCCTGAGTTAACAACAGAACCAGGAAAGAATACCGTTGGCTAAACATCTCACTGTGCACACACTGCCAGAAAACCAATGAAATTATCATGCTGTATAGGAAATTCCTATCTTCCACACCAATTAGTGACCCAACAGTGATTAGTTTTATAATCCTCAACTTGACTTACAAAGTGACTTCCTCTGGGGCCAACTTTCCATCATCCAGCATGTGGAAAATTGCATATGGTCAGTGCACTACAAAAATTAAGTTAAAATAAGTGCTATTTAAACCCCAGATCTACTATGCTTCCACATTCTTGCTTTCCTAAGAGAGATGCACTTTTGACAGTTACTTCCTTGCCCTGCCTCAACATCCTATCTCCACTATACACCAGCTGGGCACACAATCAAAACAGAAACAACAACAGGAACTAGCAGTTATTCATTACAATAGCATCAAAACATTTCTAGGCAACAGTGCTTCACCAAGTCACTGTCCTTGAAGACCCTGCCACAATCTTCTTCCTGCCAACACGGAAAGTGGTTCCACTTCACCCTGAAGCAACACATATTAAAATTTAAGGCTTTGTAATCAGAAGCTATTCAGTGGTAGGCAGTCACATATCAGAACTACAGCAGGCAATGAAATCGGGCATCAGAAAGGTGACAAAATTAACTGGCTGACAACACAGGCCAATGTTTAACCTTTATTTTAATCAAGATAACATTAGCTCCAGTCTATAAAACGAGAATTACACTGCACACTAACTACCAGTGTAATCACAGAAATAGCACTGCAATATGATTACTGGGCACTAATTCTATCTTACAGAGTTAAAGACAATCAAGTACATGTAATAAAGATTTATATGCAGCTTACTACTGACCTGGAAACAGGTTCGTACATTAATAAGTCAATGTTACTGCCAGGAACAAAGCAAACAGTTACATCTACATGAGAAAAATACATGAAACACAAGAGCCAGATCTTAAGTCCTTTCATCATCAAAGCAATTATTTAATTCCTGGGAAGAGATTTTTCTCTCTTGTTCTTTCATCAATACATTATATCACTCATAAAAGACCCCATCCTGTCTCCATGGCCTAATCTTGGCACACATCTGTTGTACGGCACAGGACCATGAAGCCAGGGTCTTTTTTTCTACTATGCAATTGCTTCTAAGCCACAAGCACAGGGCAACTGAAGACATCCTCAGACCACCTCTATGTCTCTCCGTTCACACACAAGAGCACAGACCCCCAAAGTGGCTGCCAAAATAGACTCTGCTTCCCCTTGTGCCCCCACAGGATGGTTGGTTTTCTATGGGTAAGCATAACACGGAATGCCAGAGAGCTGCCAATGCTCTCCATCACAGCTGCTGACCTTCAGCTCCCAGGCACAAGGGGTCCCTTGGCCACCAACCTTGGAGCACTAACACCTCCCCACTGAAAGCACCATCACGAGCTGCTGGTCTTTGGAGAGTCATCTCAGCCATATTCTCTTCACCTGTTGTCCTTCCTCTCAGATAACAGCCATCATCTCTCAACAAGTGGACACCCAATAGCCGCCATCAGCAGCCACCCAAAGACCACAGAATAAAGCAAGTTGGAAAGATCATCTAGAGTTCCAACATCCCTTTCATGGGCAGGGACACCGTCCTCTAGATCAAGTTGCTCAAAGCTCCATTCAGCCTGACCCTGAATATATTCAATGATGGGGCATTCACAGCTTCTCTGGGTAACCTGTTACACAATCTCACTATTCTCGTCATATTTATTCCTTACATTAAGTTTAAATCTACATGCTTCTAGGTAAAAAACATTATTAATTGCCCTATCACTACAGGCTTTGTTAAAACTTCTATCTTTATCTTTCTTATAGAGCCCCTTTAAGTACTGAAAGTCCACATCCAGGTCTCATTGGAGCCTTGTCTTCCCCACACTGTATGACTCCAGTCCCAGCCATTCTTCAACAAAGAGGTGCTCCAGCCCTCTGACCATTTTTAATGGCCCATGCTTGGTCTTACTCCAGAGTGCATACAGAGAAACTAAGGGTAAACGTTCCATACTGGTGACATACATAGGCTCAGCTGAGTTTAAGCCCTTCTGTGTCTAACTTGCTACTCCAAAGCATTTAATGATTTTATCAAAAACCTCAAATTACACAGTACTGTACACAACAAGTAATTCAGCAGTTTGATAACTACACTGTGAACATCCTAAGTGAAAAAGATCACCCTTCTGCAAAGTTACTCTGAGGCTGTCACTAGATAAAACAGGCAGACTCAGCCTGAAAATACCATATGTAAGGTTTGTTCCTGAATAATACACAACAGAGAGAAGCACTTAATAAACAGATCCATTAACTAGAAATTTCCCTGCAGCAATTAAAACTTTGCAAAGTACTAGAATGTACACCTGGCAATGTTGCTCTGACATCTGCTTATGTTTTCTGTGTGTTTGTAAGTTGGACCAAAAAGAAAGATAATTGAGTTTATGGACATACCACAGCAAGAATGACAAGGTACTGTTAGCTGTTCATGAAAAATGGCATAAAAACATCATATAAAGCATGTGTACTGTTTGAAAAGTTTAAAAGTTACCACCATGTATAATGAACCATATACAACCAAATGATGTGTCTCCTACTACTAAAAAATAATTTTATTCTGAACTAAGGATCCTATCACAAAGTAAGGGAAATTCGCAATCTGAACAATCACAGTTGTGCGAGACATTTTTAGGCATACAGTAATTTTTATAATGGTCACTGGGGATGAAGAGCTAAAATTCTGTTGCAGACTCTGAATTTAAGGTATTTCACACAAAATGGTGTATCTCAGGAAAAAAATTAACTGTGAAGTGTGCAACTTCATAACATTACAGCCAATAGCCAGCATATGTAGATGCGACTAACTCAAAATATGAATGCTATTTTCAGTACAAAGACCAAATCACTTTATAGAGTTCAAATAAATTTTTTTAAAAATAATTGTCTGAAGGCACCATTAAATGAAAACAAATATAACATTTACCTGAACTTTACACAGTCTGAGTTACTGCAACATTATGCTGCAACAATATGCGACCCAGCATTCCCTAGTAAATGCCCTAAGTCCTATTGTAAGTCTGTCATTTAAATAGTTCCTTCCTGTTTAAAGCGTAGAAAGCCAAATGTGTTTTCCCACCACTAAGCATTGTGTAAGGCTCCTTTCTCTTCCAGCGAACTGGCTGAAGATGGATGAGCTTCCAAATTGATATCATTTTTAATTACACGTTTTTCTCTCATTACTAACTTCCTAAACATGTCTCTAATCTTGCAGTAAAATCTCTGAGTGCAGTAGGTGTATCCACATACATCATGCTCTAGAAAATTAATATGAGATACTGATCAGGACTGCCATCATAACATAACCTGAAACAAGTGAGATACACTAGAAGTGATACAGACTCATTAGGCTCTGATCTCAAATGTTTCTGGAAAGCAGCTTTTTATGGATAGCTTCCCTCTCAGTTACATATTGGAGACAATAATGCAGTTACTGGGGTCTAGGAGAACAAGGTGGTTCAAGCAACCTCCCATTTGCACTTTTCACCCGACAGTTATAAGCTTGTGATACCTAATGCATATTCAGCCACTCATCCCCTTACCCTAAATACTCCACCAAGAAGCATCATTTGCATAAGGGGGCCACGATCACCTGCTTCTCTGCAGAATATAAGCACAAGTGTCCCAGCTCCCTCCTGCCATCAGGGGTCCAACAGTACCCTCCACCTAGGACGAGGTCTGTCCTCTCCAAAAGTATGGGAGAGCAAAAAGCATAGGAGGTAGCTGCACCCATGAAACAGGTAAGAAGGCATATGCCCACACATGCCCAAACTGACAAAAGGGGTCACACACCCAGAAGCTGTCTACATCAGATGCTCTTTTGGCAAGCAGGAATCAGGTCTATGTATAGACCCATCAGCTTAGGTCAAACAAGTGCCAGCCAGTTATGAACACAGGTTCTCTCATTACTCAAATGTCTCTCACTACCTGAGAGGCATTGCACAGCTAAACACGTTGCAGCATTCTTTCACCATTAAACCAACAATTCAAGATGGTAACTTCTAGGAGGGAAAAAAAAAAAAAAAAAAAAAAAAAAAAAAAAGGCAACTCTCACTGTGCTTTCTTCACAGTTAAACATATCCCACACCAAATTCTTAAGATGCTGTCAGCACACCAGCTGCCTTCTCATGAGCTAACACCAAATAAAAGTGGAAAGTCCTAGGAACTGTTCAGAGTGGCTGACACTTAAGGAATCAAATAAAGGAAAACAAGATAAATCACAAGCACTGAAATAACTTTATACCTTCTCAGTGGTCTTAAAACATGTCACAAGCATGACTCTGCCTACGTACTCAAAGAAAAGAGCTCACTACTGTTTCACAACCAAAACCATGAAGGTCAAGAGAGCTTAAAAATATAGCTTAAGTACAGGCACAAAAGTAATGCACATAAAAACTGGTGCACATATGAAGAGCACCAGCAGTGGGGCTCTGGGGCATGCAACCCACCAGTCTGTAATCACGTGCTGAGCAAAATGCATGTACTAAATGGGGTAAGTATATCTAAAAATGTAATTCTAGCTGACATCCCTAAGGTCCCTAGGGAAGCCTGTAGCAGACAGTGTGAGTAGGATGGAGGTTTTGCTGTACTCACACATGCTGCTACAGAAGCTGATAGGAAAAAAACCCACAGAATTTCATATTTTGTTCTCAAATAATGTCAACAATCTCTACAATTAGTATCAAAATTTCATCCTGTTTTTTCTACCTGCTGTCCATCTACTGACCAAAATCAAAAGCTTTGAATCTATCCTTGACTTGCCTCAAGAATCAGATGAAGAAATTTGAATACTCACAAGAGCATTGGTTCTTCTTGAAAACAAATACTTAGACTAAACCTCATTCATTTAGCAAAAGAAAGGAAAAGTTGGAGGATGTGCCCATTTTCTCTGTCCCATGGCATCTTGAAAAGACCATGGAGAGGACATGTACAAACCCAAAGCTTTAACAGAGCTTCGCTGTGCACTGAAGAGGGGTGATGGGGGAAGGAGGAATTTGGAGTGCCTCACAATGACCACCCACCATGTTGACTGGAACCACTACCCACACTGGACACACAGTAATACTAAGCTGTGCAAGACAGTCCTTCACATAAGGCAAGAATTAACTGACCACTGAAGTCAGGGCAAGCCTTTCAAGTGACTTCACTGGGTTATGACTGGGCTTCTACTTCTTTTTAATTCTCATTAGCATTTGCTGACAACTCCTTTACAACCTGAGGGAAATGTTCTTTACAAGCAGCAGTTTTAGGTGCCCCAGCTAATGCCTTAATCCACAGTGTGAAGCAGGTCAGATTATCTACATGTATCAAAGACAGTATTATGCTTCCTAAGCTAGTTTTCTGCTTTGCTAAGGAGTAATCACATTTTTATTTCTTACTGTGTTTACCCATTACCTCACCAAATGGCATTATTGTTAGTCTTTCTGAGGTTCCCCTAGAATAGGGAAGTATAAAACAGGATTTCCTCCAGCTCTGCATACCTACTTACTCCAGAGTCATTAATGACATAGGAGTGGATTGAACAAAGACTTAATACCAAATGAGCATTCAAAACCACTGGGAACACAAATATCTGCCTGGAACACTGCATCTCTGCTTTGTCTTCTTAAAAAAAACAAAAAAACAAAACAAAACAAAACAAACCCTAACTGATGAGGAAGAAAATTACTTTAAAGATCACATTTACAGCACTTGTTTTTATGAGAAAAATGGAAGAGTTAAACACTTGCAGAAGCTACCTGTAAGAACATCTTCCCTGAAAATTAACCTAGTGGGCTCCAACTTAACATTATAGTAGCTTTTGCACAGCAGTCTCCAAATCAAATTGTCTTTTTTATTGGTGATCAGAAGTAACTTCACTACTGTCAAAATGAACTCTGCAGGAGAGATCCAAGTCCTGCACAAAACCCCAAATCAAATACATATTGTCTTCCACGTGATTACAAGCAATAGCTGAGATATTCAGGGGTAGGTAACACTGCTCGTGTCTGAGGTATTTTGAAAATACCTCTAACCAGTATTTTACAGAAAATGTATATATATATATATATATTTCATATATATACACAAGTAATATTGCCCCAAAATTCAGGGAAGTTGATTTCTTGGGTTGTCATGTCATTTGGGTGTCAGATGGAGGCATTTATCAGGACTCATTCTCTCAAACTCTGCTTCCCAGCATAGCCAAAGCTGCACTGTGACATGTGCCAAATACTACTCATGTCACACCACAGGGCAAGCTGCTCATAGTCCAGCACTGAAAAGTAGCACTCCCTGCTCCCTTCTTCCATCCCTCCCCACCACACCAGAGACACACACCCTAAAACTCAGGGCGTGCTTCCAGAAGCTATCCTGTAAGAACATCTTCCCTGAAAATTAACAGGAATTTGGAAAAAAGCTGTAAGCACACAATGAAAAAACAAGCCAGAGGCTACAGACTGTCCATACAATTACCCAATGTAGAGCCAAAGTCAGTAGGACATCAAAGAAATAACCTGAGACCTACAAGGATACTGCCTGGATTCAATGCTTAGCATCCAAAATTACCTTGGCAATATCTTAAAACCTCCATACCAGTGGTGTATACAAAACTAGGGGCATCCAGCAGCCTGGGAGAAACACAGATGCAATGTAAGGATGCTTGAGGAGACACACCGTTTAATGCTATCAGCTCCTGCCTGCCTGAGGACATTTCCTACCTCTGCCTACAAACACAGCAATTCCCTAACCATTCAGTAAACAGTCTTTGAAGATAATGAAGCTTATTCTAATCTCTCACTGATGTCACTCCTGCATTTTACTCAGTTGAGCTACAAGACTCTTGGTTTAACTAACTCCTCTGTGAGATCATAATTGCTTTAACTCTGCTCCAGCACAGACTTAAGGAATACCTCCAGGTACAGAAAGAATCAGATTTTTCACACAGTGGATCTATATTTTTTGTTCTTGAACAATCATAGGCATTTTTCAGCTCATTTCTTTACATGCAGGTGAACTGCTTCTGTACTGTTATGCTTAGTGACACATCCTTCTCTACCAGGCCTTTTACTGCTTCCAAGGAAAGCAGAATTAGAGCCTCCAGCAAGAAGACAATGTCCTGGACTACTTCCTGACACAGCCAAGCAGACATTTTGCTCCAGTGGCAAGAAGAAAGAAAAGAGATTGAACCTGGACTAGCAAGAGGATTTAAAATGGAAACTACGAAATGAAAACACAGAAAAGTAGAGATCTTCCACTGCCTCACCTCTGAGAACAATGCCTTTGTGTTCTCACTTGTGTTTGCTTCCCAGGGTCAAGTGTTTATTCTGCATTGCAGTTCTTTAGCTATATACTCCATGTTTTTTTGATTGTGCCCAATCCAACAAGAGTAAAGCCCTCCCACAGCAATAAAAAGCTCAGGGAAGAACTTGGGGTGGGTCAGAAAAGCTAGCCCTGCTTATATATTACATGTCATGAAAAGACTTGGCATTAAGAAGCTGAAGCCAAACTAAATTCAAACCGCACAAATCAGAGCTATTTTGCTCTTGAGCTGTTTGTGCTTAAGAGCAGACATGACCAGAATAATAAAAGAATACAGAACACAAATCTGAAAAAAGAGACTCCATTTTTGGCTGAATATTCCCATTCAGTGTCAGAACCAAGGCAAATTCATTCTGGAAATTTTGAGTTTTATCAGCACAAGTTGTTTGTCTCTTGGATAAGCTATGTCACAGTTACACCAAATATATACTGGCATTAATTTCCCCCCCCCCCCATATAGGTAATTATGTTCCTGCTGAACAGAAAAATGGAGAGGAGGTGTTGGTAAAAAAGCACAGAGGCAATTATATTTACATGGAGAGATGGATTTGGACTACAGACATTGACCCAGTTTTGCAGTCTGGCTTCCTCTTCTGTTTCACCAATGTAAATCAACTGAAACCAGGTAGTGCCAACAGGCTTCATTTTCCACCTGTTAACAAAATGGTTTGGTTCTGCTGTCAACAAAAGAATCACAATTCAAACTGCTAAGAAATCAAAATACAGTGCTATACATAACTGAAGAAATTCAGGACAAGTTATTGCTGAAAAGACTCTTCCCTAAACTCTGTCATGGTTCCCCAAAGGGTCATTACCAAAGACATGACTCTTTTCCATTGCCAAACACCCCACTGGGAGTCAATAAGGCCATAACCTGAGGTCAGTATGTTGCTATTAACAATCAGCTGGCAAATGCTGACCACAATCTTCCATGCAAGCACCAGAGAAACCCATCTACAACCCATGGTTCACAACCACAATGTGGCAAGCTGAGAAATTCTCTAAATCACACAAATATTTTTCTATTCCTTTAGCTCTCTATGGAGGTTTCAAATTTTAAATTCAAATTAAAAGTAACTTTACCAGAGGTCAGTCAAGCAGCAGTAAGACTGCACAGTGGCAGGTTGAAGCATCTTGTATTTATAAGAGTATAAGCACGAAATTCAGAAAGAGCCCCCAGGGATCCCAATGCAAGACATGAAGGTGTAATTAAAAACCATAAATCCATCAAATGAAAAATACGCAAAGTTAATACATTAACTCATATATTTTTCTTCTTCAACCATATTTGTCTTATGCTACACCCCTTTGGAGCCTACAAATAAAAAATTAACAATATCAGAAGAAATATTTCTTAATATACGGAATGTGAATATCAATAATAAATGCTTTTTACTTTATTCTCGCAGGTAATTGCTGAAAGAAGCTCTCTCAGCGGTCTGCTAAGACTCTGCATATTATAAATTACTTCCACTGTATGTCCCCTTTACAAAACCCACAAAAGGACAATATCTTACAGTGTTTTCATGACACTCAATCATCCACACAAAATTACCCTTGTGAGAGCTTGTTGGAGGAATGTCAAACGTACTTGCCATTCTTTGCAACAAAATCTTCTGAGAAAGACAAAGCAGCTCACTTCTGCATTCACAAGTTACACAAGCTACACTTAAATCCGACAATTTTAACTGGAAATTGGGAGGTTACATTCTATTTAACTACAAGCAACAGGCAAAATAGTCACAGGTCAAATTCTAGCCTGTGTTTCGCCTAGTACATGCATTTCAAGACAGCTTACTAAAGCTCTCCAGCACCTGCAGTTCATAATAAGGCTAAGGCATTTCTAAAAGTGGTGTTTAGGACAAACCAGCCCATCTATCTTCTACTCATCAGCACTGTGCAGAAATGACAGTCCAAAGACGCCTGTACCTCACCTCCATCCTTCAAAGGCCAAATTTTGAAAAGTATATTTGTTTTCTTGTCACTAATAAATGTTTCATTGGAATCAAATGGTCCCACACCAGGCAGTGGTATGGGAACACCTCTCTTCCTTGCAATGCACCCACCATTAGAGCATGCATGTGGGGATTATGTGATATTTTCCATCAAAGATTGAACTCTATTTCCTCTCTTTTCTCTCATTGTCACAAGTGTGTAGCCATGTCCCTATACAAATAAACACATGTGCATGTTCAACATGAAACTGATGCATTATCACAACATGGCTAATGTTTTTCAAATAACACCCAAGTCAGTAAACTTCCCTTTTCCTAATGTTCAGCAATCACTTTTACTAAATCCAGGCCAGAACTCTACTCAGCTGCTTTATCAACACAATACACAGTCCAGCACTGGCAGAGTTTGGTACGTTCTTTACACTTGTCCTAAGCATACTCACCATGGGGGAAGCAAAATCCTTCCTTCCCTAACTTCAGAGATTTGCTTACTCAACTATCTCCCTACCCTTCCTTTCAATCATTTGGATGTCAGGTGTTCTGGCATCACTAGGCAAGCTTCACCAGCTGACCAGAGGATAGATCTGTCTAACTGTTGCTGTTTATTGCAGCTGAAAATCAATTACTTCAATAAAACAAGGTCTGTGGGATGCTTTCAGTCTGGAGACTGATAACTGGTTACCCAGGTCTCGCAGTGGTCTTGGCTTATGGAGCCACCTACACACCAACACTTAGGAAGTACTCCACAGAAAAAGCACAGAACACATTTCAAGGTTTGGGTCTTGGCCTCTTAATCTGGGAACTCTGTGAATCGGTTGTGGGAATTCACGAGGCAGGAATTATAAAATCTGCAGTTATTTTATTTCCAGAAAGCCCCAACAACAACTGTATATAAAATACATAGATGGGGTTCAGAAATTTGATCAGGAAAATCTTTCACAAGAGTGCTTACAGGGAATTTAGTGATTCAGAAAAATCAAAAAGCTTGGAAAAGGTTTGTTATAAAAAATAGCTTTGCCACACTTACAAATAAAAGGCAGCCTGGAGCCCTAGGGAACATCTGCACTACTCATGGCGGTGAAGTAGGAATTTGGAGGTAGTCCCTCGGGTCCTTGTCGGCAGCCTTTCGCAGCTGCAGTGCCTTGAAGTGCAGATCGTGGGGCAGCACAGGGTAAAGCTCAGGCTGCTCGCAGCGTACAAACGATTACGGCAGAGGCAGGTTCCTTCAATGGGCAGGCAGGATCTGATAGTCTGACGCTGGCAGTCCGTGGCTAGCAGGCCGTTTCAAAGACCCTCACAAAGTCTGACTAGATAATGTGTCCCATTGCCATATATATATATATATGTTGGGGCGATTTGCTCTACCCCGTTCAAGCCTTCGGGGGTGGGGTAAGGTACTTGCCACCTACTCCTTTCACATTCCAAACCCCTGGAACTAGAGGTGGTGAGGGGGAGCAGAACAGTTTCACACCCCATTCAAACCTTCGGTGGGGCAGGGATTTGGGTGGGCCCTGCCACACTATGCCACTGGTTGCTGGAGCTTGGCTGCAGGTGGGCAGTAGACACGAGTAGACACTTCACACTAGACAATCCGGTGTTATAGAGAAGGTCTATTGCAACACCATCATGTTTTGTCCAGAGGCACTCAAAGAGTACTCAGCAGCTAACAAGAAAAGAGCTAAATGTTTTCATGTCTCCAGACCAGGATGTACAGAGAGCCTCTAAGCCTCTACAGGTGACCCAGAAGTAGTAAAGCATTGAAACAAAGATGAACAGATTGCTTGATCTTGCAAGCCTCCTTCCAACAGCTGTAGAAATTGTCACATCCCAGAGAGTCCCTGAACACAGCCTGTGTATGGTACCAGCTCCCAGTGCACTGTTTTGGCTTCAGAATCAGATGTGTACCACCAATCCAGCATAATCCCACTGACCTCAACCACCCCAGCAGGCTCACATCCTCTAAAATACTCATAGGTACCACTCTGGAGAAGGCAGTGTGATGCACCCTGAGCACAGGTGCCATCTTTAAACTGCTCAGGAGCCACAGAACATGCAAACACAGCAGGCAACCCCTGCAAAAAAATTCTACTTGATAAAGTTAGCGAAAGCTGTACAGTTGTACTCTGAAGTACAGGAGAAAAGCAACAATGTCAAAAGAAATAAATAAATGCTGCAGCACGCAGTACAGTAAGAACAACACTGAACCACAGAACTGCTGAGGTGAAAAGAGACCTTTGAGATTATCAAGTTAAACCATTCACCTAGAGCTCACAATCCCACCACTGCCACTAAACCACATCCCTTAGCACCACATCCACAAAGCAATAGAGTACAACACAAACTGAGTACATCTAACTTCCCAAATGACTTAAAACAAAGCCAAATGCTGCCTGTTTACAGTATGATCAACACTGATCAATATGTACACTCTGACAGCAACAAACCATGCTGTAACAAATTCCATGTTGTGGTAAAACAGGAAACACGTTTAAACATAATCCTTTGAATGCTGTGAGAGCTAGGGCTAATGCTTCACTTTCACAGTTACTGTTGAAAGCCAGTCAATGCCCGGCCCTGCTAGAAGTATCACATTCCAGTTTTGTACAGACAGCTTCCATCCCATTCACAGAGCACTGTAAGATGCCTCTGCAGCATTTGAGGAAGATTTTCTAAGAGTTAAATGAAAACTGGTCATTCTTGCACATTCCAATCAATTCTGCACAAGTATTGATGTATGGCCATGTTGGCTTAGCCCCAGCTGAAACCCAGAGCAGCCTGCCAAATTCCAGGAATGCTGATCAAAGACTGATTTTAAGGCTTGGCTCAGAAAGGAGGATAATTATGTGCACCTAAGCCTTTTTTTTTTTTTTTTTCTTTTTTTTTTTTTTTGGTAAGCAAGTGCTGAGATTTCGCTGATTCACTGTATGTTGGAGTGACACATACAATAGTCAGATTCTCAGTGATAAAACATGCAACAATAGCATTGTTGCCTAAAATAGGTGGATATATTTGAGTTAAACATTCCTTCTCTAACACGAACATTAACATCTGCCAGCTATGCCTTAGGAGCTCATGCCGCTTCAAAGGAAAGCGCTCAGTCCAAAGAACTATACACCAAAAGTTTATGTGCACTTTAACTTACTCTAGAGAAGAATATATTAGTCCTGCACAGTGACACATCCTCACCAACCCCCCTTGCTTGGAATAATTATTTGAAGCTTTGCTTTTGGGTTCCTCCACAATTGCGGGTTTTTTTTCCCTTTTTAAAAATAAAACACTTTCAATGAGAACCTGGTAAGTTAAATATTTAGGCATAAACTTCAACAGCAATATGAGGGACTGAAGCCACTGAAAAGTATTGCTGATTTACAAGGGTACACCACATTTCCACAATGCAGCTTTCATGTTTCATCACAAGGAGGCAGAGTGCAGTACGTAGATAAACCCCTTTTAGATAGCATCAGCACAGCTCTAATCCAAGCTCCCCTTCACCTGAGCATAAAACACAACACTTTCAGTCCCCTTCCGCGGCCTCAGTACTCCCCTCCTGGTGAACTGGCAGATTTTCAGGACTCTTAGTGTCTTCACAGTTTATCTGAAGCCTCTGGTTTTGCTTGCTGCTTATGCTGTTGCAGAGAGCTCAGCCTCAGTACACCCCTTTCTGACACCTGACCTGAAAATTCAGTTGCAAGTCACAAAGTTCATGGTTTTCTGTGTTCCTGTGTTATTATATACTCTTCTTTATTATGCATATTACAGGAGAAGTCAGGAGAAGAACAGCAGTCAATAATACTTGATGCCATACAAGCAAGAGAGAATCCTCACCACAAAAAGAAAAAAAAAAAAAAAGGCAACAAAACACTAGTTATTACCAAATGAACAAAAACATAGAAGCATTTTCTCTCTTCTGGGCAAAGCACAATTTAAGCACAAGGATCTTAAGGTTGCCCAAACTCTCCAAGTCAGTGGCAGATCTAGGGATTACATTCGGACCTTGCATCCCTACAATGGGACACAATTCCTCCTTTTAACAAAGGTAGCAGGAAGGATGACTGTCCTGAAAGTAAAGTCCAATTTTTTTCCCATACACAAAATCTGTAGACATTTGTAAAAGAAATCAACCTGTTCTTGATCACAAGCACAGCCAATGACAGACAAGTCTCCAGCCTTTTAAAGATGCCTTCCTCCTGGTGATGTACTGGACACATAAATACAAACTAATTATTCCAGTACTGCAGGTCTGAAGTCAGACAACAGGGAAAGAAATCCAGACAAACTAACTTCCACAGATTTCCAGTAAATAAAAGAAAAAAAAATTAGGAAACAATACTCCCAAATGGACATCTGCCTGCCATATGCAGAGTGAGTAATACCCACATAGATGTAGTTCGTGAAGGCAATCTGATTGTGAGCAAGGGACAATCATCGTAATGGGAAAATCTTCCATAAGACATGCACACATTTCCAGATAGATTCTCTTCCTCTAGCCAGAGTGACGTAAAATCTCCACTCACTTTTCACAACAAAGTATTCATATGACAGCTGAAAACTCAGGCACTGACTGGTTCTTCTCTACATCGGCATCCTCACTGTAGAAATTGAGACCCACAGAGTGCAGTTCTGATAGTGGCATACCTGAGCAGCAGGGGACCCATGCAGCAACTGTGCATGTGGTGGGCAATTTCAGCTTTAGGAAAGAAAAATCTCTCGGTGGTTTCAGCCATCCTCCCTCCAATATCCTGCAGTGCCACGTCCAGAGCGGCAGCCACTATCAGCTGCTGCGGGCCAGGAAAGAGAAGGATGACTATTGCCTCCCACAACCTCACAGTTAACTCAGAGGTTGGGATCACTGTAGGTGGAAACTCTTGGCAAAAACAATAAAGCAGCTACTACTACATATTTCAACAGGTTCAAAGTAACCTCAGATGTTAGGAGCAGATGCTCTTTTCCACCCCCTGGGATTTTGAAATGGTTTATGTTTCCTCCCCTCTCCCTAATAGGGCAGGTTGCTGAAGGAATTAGCTAGAAAAAGAGCTGGAGCAATACTAATTACCCTCAGCTACCCAGGAGACTGCAGTACCTTCAGCTAATTGCACAATCCCTGCTCCCCCACTTCAGATCCCCCAGTGAGAAGGTCTCTTGCCTCCAGCATCTGAACTGCAAGATAATCCCACTCACCTGTATTTTAAAAGGGCATGCTTGGAAATTCTAAATGGCTAAACCAAACTCATTACAATTAGTTTCCACAGCCTGTCATACACCACGAAGACTACTGCACTGACTGAAACAAGGGAACTGCTCATGTCAACACATTTGACATGGTGTTGTCACTAACCCGGTTATTAGACTGCACACGTACCTGAAATCCACTTCTGAGCTTATAGCCTGAAGCACTCCACAGCCAAGTCTCTGCAAGAGTCTCTCTCACAAAATTAAATATTAAATGTGTACCTCAAAAAAATACCCCATAGTTTCATATTTATTAAGACACTACTTTCCCACTGAAGCATTTTTGAAATGTTAAATATAGAAAACTTTAAAGCTTCTCCAGTGCTTGAAAAGAGCCCTGAAAACTTGATTCCTCTAGAGAGAAATATGTAAAAGACATAGCTCTCCCACTCATTCACTTATCCATGTCAACTCAGTTGCAGAAAAGCCTCACATGGAAAAAAAAAAATGAAAAAAGGAAAAAAAAGCCCCTCAGTAGTAGAGGGCTCTCAAATTCCAGATGATCAGGTTGCATCTACAGTAGGCATGAGAAGAAAAACTCCACAAAAAGTCAGTGGTTGTTTCTCAAAGCTTAAACCTATTTGGCATACACCTCAAAGGTTGCAAGACATCCCCACGTGGTCCAAATCAATGCAGGGAAGCATATTTCTGCAGGAAAATGCTAAGGATGGAGGGGCCTCTCCCAGGATCCTCCACACGCGGCACAGGCTCTGGAAGCACCCAATAGTGCCCGCAACAGTGAGGAGACAGATGCCAACAGCCAGGGATCACAAGCACTCCCTTCTAGTAGCCTTCCAGTATCTGCAGTGTGCCTACAGGAAGGCTGGAGAGGGACTATTTACAAGGTCCTGTAATGACAAGATATGGGGCAATGGGTTTAAACTGGCAGAGGGGAGATTTAGACTGGATGTTAGGAGAAAGTTCTTTACAGTGAGGGTGGTGAGGTTGCCCAGGGAGGTTGTGGATGCTCCCTCTCTGGAGGTGTTCAAGGCCAGGTTGGATGAGTACCTATGGCAGGGGGTTGGAACTAGATGATCCTTGAGGTCCCTTCCAACTTCACTATTCTATAATTCTATGATTCTACTACCAGCCCAGCTGATATCATACCATCAGAGTGGCCAAGGTGGGAATAACAAAGCATACCTGCCCCTCATGCAGAGACCACAGTCCTCAGTCCCATGCACATCCTCTTGCACTGGTTTTCCAAAGCACTAAGAACTGCAGTATTGCACTTTTCTCAATCCTCCTTGCTGCCAGCCCTCCTTAACAGCTTCTAAAGCAGTAAAATGACCTGAAATTGAGGGAGAAGGCTCAGAGCAAGCTCCCACAACTCTTGTAAGCTCTCCACAAGAGAAGTCATGTAGGACCCACCTGTTATTAATTCTTTGGGAGAAGCCAGATGTCCAAGTACTAGTTTATCGTCAACCAGTGTGTGTGCAGCTGCACATGCAAAGAAGGTGTGGCCTCTTATCAAGTCATTAAAGGCAGGGAGAGAACAGCTGTGATTAATGCAGAGGGAAGACCAAAGGAGATGAGCAAAGCAGCTGTTCTAACAAACCATCCTTCCTTAGTTCTGCTTCTCATGGAAATATGTGAGGATTATTTGACATAGAGGAGAAACCCACAGGAAAGAGCATGCCCTTCCCAAAACCTTGTTCATCTCCTCTTCAGGTGATGCAATCAGTGTATCAAAAGATCATAGCTTTAATCAGAAGTGGGTGTGGTGGGAGTGGAAGGGACCTCTGGAGATCATCTACTCCGACCCTCTTGCTAAAGCAGGTTCACCTAGAGCAGGTTGCCACGAGTTCATCCAGGTGGGTTTTGAATATCTCCAGAGAAGGAGAATCACAACCTTTCTGGACAGCCAGTTCCAGTGTTCTCATTCCCAGGGCAAAGGTTTTGCTTATGTTCAGATGGAACTTCCTGTGTTCCAGTTTGTGCCCCCTGTCCTGTCACTGGGATCACTGAAAGGAGTCTGGCCTCATCCTCTTGATGCCCACCCTTTGGATATTTATAAACATTGATCAGATCCCCTCTCAGACTCCTCCAGCAAGACAGCCACAGGCCTCTCAGCCTTTCCTTGTGAGGGATGCTCCAGTCCCATAATCACCTTCAAGTTCAATCCAGCAGCATTGCCTGGCATCTGCAGAGCTAAGATACATCAGTGCAAACAGTGTGTCTAAAAGCCCGCTGCTATCCTCTCCCTTTTCCCAGAGAAGACGGGCTTCTTCCAGCTATAGCTGGTATAACACAGAGCCCTGCCAAGGACACAGCAGGCTAAGATGTGCTTAACCTCCTCAAATAACTCATGGATCATTAGGCAACCAAAGGCATGACTTGTCCTGGTCACCAAGACTGTCTGCAGACAAGGCTTGGCAGTTTGCTTCTTTGTACCCACCCACAGCCTACCCAGCCAACTGGGAAGGCAGTCTTTTCAGGTATTGGAGAAAAAGCATTGTCCACCCCACCAGCAATAAAGAGCCCACACTCACTTCTTTGTTCCCCAAACTCCCTGGAAGTCATTCAGTGGTGTGCCTCATGTAACATGCAGTGAAGAAATATAGTAAGAGGGGAATAAAAAAAAAGGAAGGAAGAAGAAAACAAATTCTTGAAAACCAGAACAGCAAGAACTCAACTGAACTCAAGCTACAATGCAGTATGCATGATACTGCCTCTGACACCTGCCTGCACTGGCAGTATCTACAGTATAGACTCGGTGGGGTTGGGAGCAGGCCTCCGTGGGTTGGGAGAAACACAATCCTCAAAGCTAATCACTTCCAAAGAGATCTTCCTCTGGTCTTGGCCTATTTTAAGTGCTGATCAATTAAAAAAAAAAATAAAAAAATCAAAAAACCCTCAACTTTACTTTGGGTGCTATTATTACTTTACCATAGCCAAAACACTTATACTACTATAAAACGTTTCCATGCATGTAGTTGTATCAGTGTGTGTGTTCCTCATACCAAGAATAGCTTTCTTCTGCTCCTAAGGGATAAGCTAAAACCATTTACAGCAGCTTTATATCCTTAAGGTTATTGCCTGCACTAGAGGAAGTGCAGGGCTTGCTTCCAGCAATGCAGCTGCAGGAGCATATCTCATGTTGGGACAATCTCTGTGCCATTATGGAGACAAGCACCTCACTCTGACATTCACCTCTTTAGAAATGACTGCACACTTGGGTTTACCTAACAGGGGCAACATCCAAATAAATTAAATAACTGGCATTTATGAAGCGCTGTGAAGATTTGAGGTGCTAAATATTATTACTACTAATCCAATCTACATCCCCTTCAGTTCTCAGCCTCTCCCTGAAACTGCCAACAGTGATGTCAATTAGCAGTAATTGTTGTGGTGGCTTTGTGACAAGACTATTTGCCAACCGGTAGTGAGACAGAGACCACCAACCCATTTCCTATGGATTGCCCCGCAGCTGCCAACAACAACAACTTCCAGAAACAACAACCTGCTCTCTACCCCAGCCAGAACCCTGGAGGTAGGAGATCCTCTATCCCATTACCAGCTCTCCAGCAACACAAGCTGCAAGGCACATACAAAACTTGCAATTATAGATAAACTAAGGCATCTTTTTATTGTTTCTTCCTACACCAGTACATGACCCAGCAACTGATGCTGATACTGCAATACCAAAATGCTAATCTGGAATAATTTCAGATTAAAATTTTGCTCATTTGTATCCATGCTTAATGAAAATTACATTTTGATTCATACACAGGCTTCACTGTGGCAGCAAACTGTATAAGTAGCAGCAGTTAAAAAAAAAAAAAAAAAGGAGAGTTGACAGTGTAGGGCGCAGTAAATCTTGTACTTGGGAGAACTACTAAAGAGTTTTAACACAAAACAAGAGGTGTATTGAGGTGTATCTTTTTTATCAGCTGTCCACAGAGATGTGGAGGACTTTAAAGAGACACAAACAACTAACAGTATTCTGTAATCAATGCACATCTGAGCCCTGAATCTTTAAATTATTTATATATTTTAAATATGTCTAAATGAAAGGACAGCAACACAAACATCGCATGAATCATAGCCCTCTCGAGCAATTAGATTTGTTATCCCTGCAGACTGCAAACACTGTGTTGGTTTTTTATTCTAATGTGAATTCAATCCCTTGTCAGCTGCACCACGCATGAGAATACACCTCCTCTCTTTCATCAGGAAAGGTATCAACATCAGGAAACTAGCCCTTCTTTCATCTCCCAGGCACCCACCCACCTTTCCAAAGAGTTTTCAACCAGGTGTGGAAATCTTTCTGAATCTGTGCTGAAAGATCCCTTAATTATTATGGTAAAGGAGGTAAATCCTTTCAGAGCAGCATGCTTCAAGCAGTAGCCTTCTGGTGTTTACTCATCCAATAGTTGCTTAGTTTGACAGTACATTAGAAGAGCTTATTAAAAAAACTCCTTGGACTTTTATAATATGGGCATGAAACTCTTACAGAGAGGACCTGCTTTTTTCAGATATCTTGTACAATTAAACAAGAAAGAAAGAGAAAAGAAAAAAAAAATCAATCTGTCTTTCTGGCAGAAACATTACAGAGTGCTCACACTGCCAGCATATTGCATCAGATTCCCACTGCAAGGCCAATTCACAGTAGCTGAGTAGCCAAACGCCTGACTGTTATCTCCTGCTAACCTACTTCACACTCAGAAGGCAGTAAGTGGGACTGCTTATTGCATCTTCCTTCCCAAGGAGCTGCTCACTACAGCAGGATTAGCAGGGGTTTGAGTTTGCAGTTAGGCTAGAGTTCTCACAGGCATTAGAGAAAGTGGGGTTTTTTTAAATTTAAACATCTAACTCTACCGTATGCTACTCAGTAAGTGAACGCCGGGTATCTATTACTCAGTGATCAGGCCTGTCAAGGTTCTGACACTGTGATGACTATTATTTTAGTACATACCTAGGCATGCTTTGAAACACTACAGAAAAGGGCGATTCATTTACCCATCATCAAGTGCTTATCAAGGAGGTCCCCTGAGACCTGCAGGAGGGAGACCACACAAACAGGGCTTTGCTTATAGGTCTCCGCACCTGAACACCTGGCCAAAGCCTCCTGACTCTCCTGCACCGGTGCCTTCTTTTCCCATGACAGAGATCCCCTTCCAGATAGGACACTATTCTTTACAGCTGAGGCCCACCTGAACAATGGGAACAGAGGTTTATGTCCTCCTCACTGAAGCAGCCTATCACATGTACTTCACAAGGGGAAATTAAACTTCTTTCCACTATTTGCAGCAATCCAGAAAACAAAAGGTCCAGCAGTCCTGTATTCAATGAGATAAGATATGTGACCTTTTACACCACAGAAATAAGAGCCTGCTCCAAACCTAGCAAGTCAATAGAGAGACTCCTGTTGATTTCAAAGGGCTTTGGATCCGGTCTGAAAACACAAACCTCACTGCGTATTCTGACACTGCTCCACAATGCACTTCCAAACAAAACTATATTTAGATTCAATGGGAATTCTGTAGATCATACAGGAAATCTTTGAATGAAAATGAAGGTCAGTAGGGTTTGGCTTCCTCTTCAGACCCTCCCCCCACAATCTTGCAAACATCCAGATAAGCATTGTTTAGAAAACAATACTTTACTTCCAAATGTTATCAAAAACCCAACACACATCTTGCGTGCCCTGAAACAGAAACTCAGGGTCTTCTGTTGCATATTGTCCTCCTCAGGCTCATCCTCAGGATCTCTTCAGGTGCCTAAGCAAGGCTCTGTATCAAAACTGTATTTTTTCGCCCCTAACACGTTTAGAAAGTTTTGTTTCACAACCCCTCACTAAAGGAAAAGGGACAAGAATCATGAAGAACCTCTGAAATACAGAAAGCAAACACAAAAAGACTGTGCAGACCACCACAACACACAATAAAGCTACACATGTGTTAAAAGGAAACCTCTGGCATGCTCGTGTTCCATTCACTACCCTGAGGCACAGAACAGAGGACTAAGAAACAGCTCCGGCTTGCTCCAGTGACACTGAAATCAGCCAGAGAAGAACAGTTAAGCACAGGGGAAGTCTAGCAAAACCATCGAGCTCAAACTTTCCTCCAGCGCCACAAACACCAGTGTGTGCTTTTCAGCCGCACTTCATGGGCTCCAAAGGAGGAGAAGCTGAACCGCAGCTGTGAGCAACTTCTCATAGAAAGTATGAAGGCACTGCAAACCCCAGCCGCAGCACTGAGTCGGTATTCCCAAAACTCTTATCACTTAGGCTGGAGTCAAAGGATGGCGGTAGAAGCTCCTGTGGAGCAAGGCGGGGTACTCCTCTGGCCCGGGGATTCTCGGGGCGGCGACTGGGCTCCAGTGACAGCGCGTCCCGCACAGCACCGCCCGGCCTCTGCTCCCGCTCTCCCGCTCCTGCTGCCAAACTCGCTGTTATTTTTTTGTAACTTTCTGGCAGCCGGTGACTGCAACGAGGGAGAGCGTCCAGACAGTTTCGCTTTTGGATAAAGCGCGGACGGGAAATCCATGAACTTCTGAAGAACCCTCCTTGGTTAAAAACCGCCGGGTTTGCCGTCACGCTTTCCTCCCAAACCCGCAGGGATGCACACCTGATCCTGTCTGGGCTGGGTGCCAGGCTCCAGCAGCCCCTCGCATCCCCCCATAGTCCCGCCTCCCTCGACCTCCCGGCGGTGCTCGGCGGGGTACAGGCGGCGTGGGTGCACTTACCGGTGGGGCGTTGGGCGGGCAGCCACCGGCGGCCAGCCGTGCCGCCTGCCTCCTCAGCTCCACCAGCTGGGCCTGGCAGCTCCGGCACCAGCCCCGCTCCAGCGGCCGTGGCTCGGCCCCGGCGGCGGCCCCCGCTCCCTCGGGTGGCGGGCGGCTGGCGCAACGCTCCTCCTCGGGAACCGGCGGCCTCTTCCGCGGGGAGAGCTCCCGCGCTGCGCTCCCCTCCGCCACCTGCGGAGACAGCATAGCTCAGCGCCACGGGCCGCGCAGGCAACGCGGGTCGCACCCTCCCTTCTCGGGGCGGGGGGGGTGGAGAGGGGAGAAAGAAGGAAATAAATGAAAACGCGAGGAGGAGAGTTTTAAGAACTTACCCCCGGCACCCGGGGCTC
>VWZE01016983.1:0-31534 GCA_013396675.1 Eubucco bourcierii
TCACTGCAGCCAAGGCAACCCTTCAGCTTCACTTCATGTGTAGGATGAACATGTAGGATAGCACTTCAGGATGTGCTTTAACAGCCTTGGTGGTGTTAAGTTGATGTTTGGACTCAACAATCCTGGAGGTCTTTTCCAATCAAAACAATTCTATGACTCTGCGACTGTTAACTTATGGTCTTTGGGCAGTATGACATTCTGGCTAGCCCACACCATATAGTACACTGAAATCTGGGAGAGCTTTTATTGAAAACAAATTCAGACAATTAAATGTAATATCAAAATGGTCCTCATTGAAATGATTTGTTTACTTTTTCCTGGCATGTCAAAGAATGCATATTTCATCCATTTATTCAGTGACGAGAACGACAACAACATGAGAAAAAACACAAATAAACAAAAAATCCCAGAAAACATGCAGTGCATCATAGAATATGCCTCTATAAGGTTTCTAAAATAAAACTTAGTGTAAAGATAGTACATTCATTAGGTTTGTGGTGGTGTTACTGTGCCTTCTATCTTTAATCATCTAAGTGGGTGGTGGCTGACAAGTCCATCAGCACGCAGACACCAATGTGGTGGATGGCAAATCTTCGGTCACAACAACTCCATGCAACACCGCAGGCTTGGGGAAGAGTGGCTGGAAAGCTGCCTGGTCAAGAATGGCTTGGGGGTGTTGTGTAAATTAGATACTTTATATGGATAAATAGAAAATTTTAATAGTAATTTGAAAACTCAGACATGTCATCAACAGCTTCTCTCCTGCAGTTCACATACAACATGACAACTACAGAGCAACATTATAGACAGTACTGCTGAGAAGCAAGGTTTAGGTCCTGTGCTCTGCTGTGCTGAAACAGATGTGCTGCTTGAAATGGAGGATCTTCCTCAACATCTGGTGAGAACCTTCTGCAATGCTTTTCTGTGCTTGATCTACCTAATTAGGCAAGTAGTGTTCCCATCTTTATGCTGCACTGCAACCTGGCTGTGTTATGATCAGACAGACACTGCTGCATAGAGAGATTTTCTCTGCTCATAGCAATTAATGAGCACAGCTGCAGATTTCTAAACTTAGCATGTCACCTAAATTTACTGGAGCTTCAGAAAAGTGAGTTATTGAGATTTATTAAAAAATAATTTAATACTGAAACTTATTCAGTGCCTTTGACAAAGAGCGGTCAGAACCTATGCTTACATTGCTGCCATGATGAAAACTGTCACAATCTACAAGTTGGCAGGATGTAGTAAAATTTACATCAATTCTTAGACATACAGAACTGAGGTCTGTAAGTCAAGGGTGAGAAATCACATTGGATCTCAAGCTGAGAGCTGATCATGGCAAAAAGAACAGTAGGATCATAAAGAAAATATTTGTAGCTCTGTGGTTTGTACCAATCCTCCATTGCAGTGATTCATCATTGCAGTTCTCTGTTCTCTATGGCAGTTCTCTATAGCATGGAACAAAAAAATAGTGCTATGGTGTACATGAGCCAAGGAACATAAAGTTCAGGCACCTTTGTCTCACCAAAATCGTAAGGAATTTAGAAATGCCCTGTAGCACCAGATCCATGGTCCATCTAATTCAACAGCCTGTCTCCCAACCATGCCCATGGGAAACAGGATTTAGAAAGAGCAGACGAACTTGGGTTCTACCTGTGTTTCATTGCCCTCGTGTTGCCCCAGCATCCACACTCCACAAATTAAGAAAGTTGGAGGGCACACTGCTAGTCCAAAAGATTTATGAAGGAGAAAAACATTTACTTTTACAAGAAGTGCTAATCACAGACCAAACTTTCAAAGTTTATTTGCAATATTTTAAACATATATGTCATTCACTTTTCTTTTACAGCATGCTCCTATTTTTTAGGAAGTGTACAAATGAGATTAGATTTTAGCTGCTAATTAATAGTGTTCCACAACCTACTGACAACAGAGGGAGTTCTTCAGTGTCAGCTTTGCTCTCCCTCACACCCCTTTCTTTTAAATTACTTTTATCACGTTTTCAGCAAAGGTATAGCTCTTAACAAGGACATTGGCATCAAAGATGGAAAGATCCAAAGATGGGTTTACGTACAAAGGAAGAGGTGGGAAATCCTTCAGTTCTGTTTTTCTTCAAAAGCTCTGTCTCTTAGGCTGAAAACATTTTTTTTTCTCAGTGGCATACCCCTGCATATCACAAAGATGTGCCCAATATAGTTTGTGCACTGCATCAAATGCCTAAATACGGTAAAAAGAGCTGTCCGCTTCATTATCTGCAAATCTTCATTAATTACAAACTAACAGGGAAGATTATAGAATCACATATTAATAAAGAAAGGACACAAAATGAGTCTTCTAGAAAATAACTCGGAAAAATGTCTTCCTAAATGAGTATATCTTTTGGCCTTTGAATCCCTTCAGAATCTGCTGTGTTGATTTGATACAGTAATTTCCAAATCCAGCTGTTGCTTAGTACTGAGTCAGATGCCTGTCACACCTGTCACCAGATGCCAGCATTACTGGACAAGACTTGTAATCCCACAGGAGAATCATATCCAACTTACTTAACAAAATGTGATTTTCATAGAATCATAGAATCATAGAATGGTAAGGTTGGAAGGGACCTCAAGGATCATCTAGTTCCAACCCCCTGCCATAGGCAGGGACACCTCCCACTAGTACAGGTTACTCAAGGCCTCATCCAATCTGGCCTTGAACACCTCCAGGGAGGGAGCAGCCACGACCTCCCTGGGCAACCTGTGCCAGTGCCTCACCACCCTTACTGTAAAGAACTTCCTCCTAACATCCAGTCTAAATCTCCCCTCTGCCAGTTTAAGCCCATTGCCCCTTGTCCTGTCATTGCAGGACCTTGTAAATAATCCTTCCCCAGCCTTCCTGTAGGCCCCCTTCAGATACTGGAAGGCTACTATCAGGTCCCCTCGAAGCCTTCTCTTTTCCAGGCTGAAGAGCCTCAACTCTCTCAACCTGTCCCCATAGGAGAGCTGCTCCAGCCCTCTGATCATCTTTGTGGCCCTCCTCTGGACCCGCTCCAACACTTCCATGTCCTTCCTGTGCTGAGGGTTCCAGAACTGCACACAGTACTCCAGGTGGGGTCTGACGAGAGCAGAGTAAAGGGGCAGAATCCCCTCCCTTGCCCTGCTGGCCACGCTTCTCTTGATGCAGCCTAGGACTCGGTTGGCTGTCTGGGCTGCATGTGCACACTGCAGGCTCATGTTGAGCTTTTCATCAACCCAGACTCCAAGGTCCTTTTCCTCAGGGCTGCTCTCCAGCCATTCACCACCCAGCCTGTATTTGTGCTTGGGATTGTGCCTACCCAGGTGCAGGACCTTACACTTGGCCTTATTGAATTTCATCAGGTTGGCCTGGGCCCAACTCTCCAGCCTGTCCAGGTCCCTCTGGATGGCATCCCTGCCCTCTAGCAAGTCGACTGTGCCACACAGCTTGGTGTCATCTGCAAACTTGCTGAGGGTGCACTCCATTCCTCTGTCCATGTCACTGACAAAGATGTTAAACAGCACTGGTGCCAGCACTGACCCCTGAGGGACACCACTTGTTACTGGTCTCCAGGTGGACATTGTGCCCTTGATCACCACTCTCTGGGTGCCACCATCCAGCCAATTCCTTACCCAGCAGTGCTCCACCCATCCAGTCCATGTTTTTCCAGTTTGGTGACCAGGATGTCATGTGGGACAGAGTCAAATGCCTTACTCAGGTCCAGGTAGATGCCATCAGTTGCCCTTCCCTTGTCCACTGTCACTGTGACTTCATCATAAAAAGCCACTAAATTTGTCAGGCAAGATCTGCCCTTGGTGCAGCCATTGCTGGTTCCCACCAATCACCTCTGCTTTGTTTTCCATTTGCCTTAGCAGAGCTTTCAGCAGGATCTGCTTTTGGATCTAAGTATAGTACCATTCTGTGTTTTCTTATTGACTGGATTCTGTCGTGTGTTATTGCCAGTTCTTACGTATATTTGTGACTTTTTATGTCATTCTCACACTGCAGAGGGATGTTAGAATGAGTGTAATGTAGTGACTACTCTTGAACACCCCTTTATATTCCTAAAGTGGTATCAAATGAACAAATGAAAATTGTAGGCATGGTTATTTTTGTGTAACTGGATATGTTTAACGTTGTGGGCTTCTCTGAGAGCTTATACAGAGTATCTCATATTCCAGAAAACATTACACCTTGCCAAGCAAACAGCCATAATTGAAGTGCCTATCTTCCATCTCTCACTATAGAGGCTCTCTTCACTCTTCCTGTTACACAGTGGTTTTATATGTGACATCCTGTTAGTACATGAAAAAGTGGAGATTTCCAGGAGATAAAATCTCAGTTAACGCAAGGATCCTCTGGGTGTATATGCCTGGGAAGTCTACCTTCACGTCGTTCTGAAGAAGTTGAAGCCTAGACAAATGCTCCACAGATTGTGTTTCAATATTTTCCAGAGGTAGCCTGAATCTTCATAGTCTTAACAGGAATGATGTCAAATTCCTTCCTACTTTCTTCTCCATTCGCATTTCAACAGCATAACTTTAATGTACAGTAGTTTAAACAAAATCCAGGCTTCTATTCGTAACACTGTTGTACAGAAAGAGAAATATGTTAATGGCATAAGAACAGAACTAGAAAGGGTCCAGAACAAGCCTGTCATTGTCGTGTCAGGCTAACCACAGCACCTAAGCAGAACTGAGAAAAACTTGGAAAATTACTCTAGAAATGCAGTTGAAGTACTGAGAGAGACACATTAACAAATTAAATTGTGGTTTTCTTACAAAAGCAATTGTATTAACTTAAAAACATAGGCATGATTCTAATAGTAATATTAATTGTATCTGCTGACTTGTAATCCATTTCACCCAAGTCAGTCCAGCACTGGCCCAAGGCACCGGTGAAGGTAAAAGTGGGACTGCCAAAGGTGTCTGTGGAAATTAGTGGCATGCCTTACTGAGTACTGCAGGGCTTTACTTGGCACATAAAGATACTGGTGAGCTCATTTGGGCCAGCAAAAAGCAGCTGAAGCTGCTTTGGGCATCTGAGCTAGTTCATCTATTGCTAGCTGTAGATGTCTCTCTGTTGTGCTCCACAGCAGAGGAACACCCCTGGGCATTTTTCAGTGTCATAGTCAGTGGAATCAGAGATATCAGTGAAGATTTTAATTTGTTGGCAGGATCTTGCACTCTGATTATAGTGCATGAGAACAGTAATCTAGTTATGTCAACTTCTGTTGGAAGTTTAGTTAGAAGATTTGTAACCATGCAAAGCATCCTTTTACTTACAGCTTATATTTGATTACAAAATCATTGCTGCCCAATAAACAAGAAACACCACAATATAATTTTATAGTCACTTTCCAGAGCCTAGCAGGCAATTTAACTCTACAGTTATACCATTACTGTGTATTACCAATTCACTTACCTCCAGTGTAGGGCTAGGACTATCTTAAATTTTGTGTATTTATGTCTTCCAAAGCCTCCATGCTGGAATCCGCACATAATCCAGTAAAAGTTTTCTTTCTCTTAGTACTCTTGATCACTATTTCAGGAATATTTACCGCAACAGCATCTACCCTTGCACATTATCCCAGTAGGCAAAGAGATCTCTGCCTCTGAGAACAGGGTACATAGTTCATCTTTCTTCGTGCTGAGATAAATTCTTTATTCTGCTGTTTTCTGTCTGGCTTTACTTATCTCCAGCTATGCAAATACTGCACTTTTTGCATGTTTTGCAAAACCTGTTAATGCTCCTTCCTGAACCAATCAACAGAAAACCTAAATATATTTCCCCTCTGTGAAATAAGTCTCTGATATTACAACAAAAATCACATGGGCAACAGTAGGTTGGCAAGCTATGTTTGATATTTCCCCTCCCTGTACCAGATAAGTAAGTTCATAATTGCTCAAGTGCCATCTGGTTGCAACGTAAGATGTGTTGCTCATTGATAATGAAAGTGCTGATTTGGTCCCACACATGAAAGAAGTGTGGTTAGTGTAAGCCTGTGTGATTTCCTAGGACCCCGGTGTAAAAAAAGAGCAATGCCTCGTCAAAACCCTTTAAGAAATGTGCATTTAATCATATTTTTTCCTAAATCGGATGGAAATGTGGCTAAAGGATAGTTGGCTGGTTTTGGCTTAAAAAAATTAATTTTTACTATGAGCACGGAGTGGCAGTGAGAAGCCTTCACCTCACGCTATCACATGTTGTTAGGGCTTCCCTGGCACAGGAGAAGTGGCAGGGAAGAGCAGGCGGGCTCGGGCCGGCACCTGCTGCAGTTAGTGGCAAAACTCCCTCTGACACAAGTGTGTATGGCATTGCCCTTTTAGCCCCGAAACAGGAGAGGGTGTTAGAGCAGTTGGAAAATATCCCAGGAATAGGTGAAAACTGACAAGGAAGTGGTAACATTATTCAAATGCACAGCAGACTCGAAGGTATGTTAAATAAATTTCTATGTGTCTGTTTAAAATACAAAACCTAATGTGATTACGCTGCAGCAAGCGAGATTTATTTTAAAACAGGGAAAACTTATTAATGATCAGGGAGTGATTGGCAGGGATCTGTTTCCTGGAGCAGCTGTCAAACGCCCCTCGACAAGGGGAGCTCTAAGAACAAGCTGAATGTATGCCTGCCAAGAAAAGCTTAGGTGTAGTCTGTTCTGCCGTGGGGCAGGGAGATAAAAAGGTGACCTCTGACATCCCTCCAGCCCCTGCTGTGGTCCTGTGTTCTGTGTGAAGACTTCTCATCTCCGTGCCTTTATGCCACCATTTATGCATAACTCTTCATTCAGGGAGCGATGCCCTCAGCGATTCTTCCCTTTGATCTGCATTTGAGGTGGAAAAGCTGTAAGGAATTATGTATTTGGGTTTTTTTTCAAAATCAGCTTTAAAATTTCCTTGTCTACCAGATAATGTCAGTTTTAAACACATTATTGTAATTTCGAATGTGCACAAAAGTGATAAGGGAGGGGACTAGAAGCTTATTATTAATTTGCTGCTTTGCTGCTTTTATTTTTGGGAAATTAATATTCTGGCAAAGAATCTAATTGGACTTTTCTGTTAATTCTCACAGTGATGCCTCATTTTGTCCCATTGGGACCAGAGAGAAAAAACAGCATCTGGTGTTTGAGGATGCTAGGGTTTTGCACTATATTATGTGTAATATCTCTACTGTAAATAAACAAAATGAAGAATTAAGTGAATCATGAGGTACTTTTATTACTTGTTCTCTGCTGGACATCTTGGGCATCATATTGCCCAATATTAGCAATGTGTTTTTTTCAATCAAACCAGAAATAATGAAGATTGTAATATATGCAGAGGGGCTTTTGCTCTTCACTGCTGTATCTGTCTGTATGAGATGGTAAAACATAAAATTAGTAGAATTTGTGTCATGGCCCTGAAGACACTGAGAGGCCTGGCTGCCCCTGTCTGTCCTTCCTCGGGGCCTACCACACCTTGGCCAACAGCCCAGGAGTTCAGGTCAGCTTCAGTAATGCCGTCAGCTCCTGCCCCAGTGACAACACAGCAGGGCTGTGCTCCCAACTCCCCACATCCCAGCCTGGCTTTTACTCGTCGTTGTCCCCGAGGGAGTGCACCATGCCCATGGCTGGGAGTGCCTCTGGTGCCCCCAGCCTGCCCTGCCAGCTTGGGATGGGCCCTGCCCTGCTGCTCCCGGATGCTGCCATGGCCCGGGCAAAGCCACCACCCCGTGCTGCCTCCACAGCTGCGCAGTGCTGGAAGTGTTGTAGTCTGTCCTGACACAAAAGTGAGTTCTGAGAGCTGTTGGGGTATTGCTCTTTGCTTGAGCAGGGACAGAGGAAAGAAAAAGAGTACACCAGGAGTGAGTACTTGGTACCCCTGTAAAAGTGCAGCATCAAGCAGAGCGAAGGCATGCTTTTATTTTCCTGTAAATGCTTCCTGAAAATGCCTGTGTTTAGGCATGTTCTGTGCTGAGGCTACAGAAAATACCTCCTTCAGTCAGACTTCAGGTGAACTTCCTTAAGACCACAAGGAAGCAAGAACCACAGCAGTCCACAGGAGAACATTTCCATCTTTTGACAGTCCTTTTTTAGGTAGATTATTGGCAGTACCTGACACCGAGGCAGCTGGAAGTGGTGTCTGGAATTAATACTAGCATGGTTCTGGTTTTCCACCTTGACCACAGATGCATGTAGGTAGAATGCAAACATTTTATTATGTATATATGATGCAGTAATTACATTTAGCACTTCCTCAGTATTTGCTATGCAGAACTGTCATTGATGATCTGGACGAGGGCATTGAGTCAGTCATCAGCAAGTTCGCAGATGACGCCAAGCTGGGGGCTGATGTTGCTGGGTTGGAGGGCAGAAGGGCTCTGCAGCAGGACCTCGACCGCCTGCACAGATGGGCAGAGTCCAACGGGATGGCATTCAACAAGTCCAAGTGCCGGGTGCTGCACTTTGGCCACAACAACCCTATGCAGAGCTACAGGCTGGGGTGGGAGTGGCTGGAGAGCAGCCAAACAGAGAGAGATCTGGGGGTGCTGATTGACACCCGCCTGAACATGAGCCAGCAGTGTGCCCAGGTGGCCAAGAAGGCCAATGGCATCCTGGCCTGCATCAGGAATAGTGTGGCCAGCAGGAGCAGGGAGGTCATTCTCCCCTTGTACTCTGCACTGGTCAGGCCACACCTCGAGTACTGTGTCCAGTTCTGGGCCCCTCAATTTAGGAAGGACATTGAGGTGCTTGAACGTGTCCAGAGAAGGGCAACGAGGCTGGTGAGAGGCCTGGAGCACAAGCCCTATGAGGAGAGGCTGAGGGAGCTGGGANGGCAAGTTTAGGCTGGAGGTGAGGAGGAAGTTCTTCACTGAGAGAGTGATTTGTCACTGGAATGGGCTGCCCAGGGAGGTGGTGGAGTCACCGTCCCTGGAGGCGTTCAAGGCACGTTTGGACATGGCACTTAGTGCCATGGTCTAGTCTTGAGGGCTGTGGTGATGGGTTGGACTTGATGATCTCTGAGGTCTCTTCCAACCCTTGCGATACTGTGATACTGTGTGTGGAAAACTGGACGAATCACCAATGAGACACAGTGAAAATTAATGATGGGACAGGACTCAGAAGGGTTGTTGGCTCAGTGCTGTGCTGAACACCCTGTCACTGGTTAAAGTCTGTTAACAGCACCTTAGGTGAGCGTCCTCGGCTTTTCACTGAATGCTCCTGGTTGCTAACTATGCTTTCATACTCTGCTCCTCCTCCTCAGGGGAAAGGCTCAACTGAATGTGCAGGTGACTGCTGCAACTGTTCCACCTCCTTGTACTTTCCCCAGGAGCTATGCCCACTGCCACTGTTCAAGGTGACAGGTATGTTGTGCCCTGAATTCCAACGGGCTGATTAGGAGGATAAACTTTAACACCTGTGCCAGACAACATTCAAAGTTGTAATAAATGATGGTGCTGTCAATGAAGGAAAACAGCATAAAGCTCGTTCTGAACCACATCTGTACAAAGAGAAGTCAAAATGCACTAGTGCTCTGCCACAAAATCACTAACATTTAATGAAATAACAGTTCTTGGGGGAAAAAAAATCTTATGTCTCCTTAAACTGCAATCTCATAGAACAATTCATACTCCTAATAACATGGCACAAAAGCATCACAACCACACAAAGTATGGCTGATGTTAAACCACCAGCAAGGACAAACTATTTTTAGAGCTGTCATATCTTATTGCACCTGAGCTTTATTTGTCTTCTTATTAAAAGAGGTTTTCCTTCAGAGAAGTTCACTTGAATTCTATACTCATTTACTGAGTCTTATGTTCCTATTCAATTTATTTTAAAGCAGATTCTTTGGGGAAAATTATAAAGCTAATTTGAACTGATTCTTTGGAGACTCAGGCTTAAATGAAGTGCCATAAAATTGGCAGTCAGAGTGAAAAAGTAGAATTGAATTTTAAACTTCTAGTACTCAATGGACACAAGCACCTTGCTCTTCACTGCTGCCGAGGGTTTTGATACAGAATATTTCAGACAATTTAAACACACCTAAGAATTAAACTTCACTGAAGTTTTCATTACTAAGGAACCACAGAGTTGTCCTGAATAAAACGTATTCTATCAGATTACCAATTTATTGCTGGCATGTTCACAAAGCTTGTCTTTCTCTTCATTTTTTCAAAACAAATTCTATAAACTCCCAGTGGTATACTTTAAGGAAGTAAAATGAAGTCCTTTATTTGTAGGACATCTGGAAGATGCATGTAGTTAGCCAGTCAGAATAATGTTTATCACCAAGAACCTTCCCTTTCTCCATTTCCATGTCCACCAGCTCAGTAAAAATTATTGGGTAAAAGTACTGAGCTGTTGTGGACGTCCAGCAGCTGGAACTTCCAATTTCAAATATTTTACAAAAGGACTGAGATTTGAGTGGCAGATGTGTGGCTTTTTTCCAAAACCAACATCAGGCTTTTGATTTTAGGATCCCCTATCTCCCAGTTGTGCTGGGACAGGATCACACACCAGCCCTGGGCTGTAAGCCATTAGTAGTTGTTAGTCAGCCAGTGCAGCTGACTTGAGCTGTCTCACAGGTGTATGCCATGCCATAAACATCATCCTCAGTATAACGAGGGAAGTTTGCAAGGGTCCCAGTGCTTTTTGCACGGGCTTCTGATCTTACTTGGCTTCCTGATATTATTTAGTCACCTCTTCCTTCTCCATCTCTTGAGGACTGTTTTTCTGTGACTGCTGCACTTCTGCTGGAGTTAAGTATAACTTTATGTACTTTATCCTGACATTGATATAAATTTTGTCGTTTCATTAAATCTGTTTTCATTTCAACTCACAGGTCTTCTCTCCTTTTCATGATCCTCCTTCTCTGCTGAAGAGGGGTCATCAGGTGATTGAGCAACTTCCATAAATCAGCCCCAGATGTAGGCTAAATACAGACGCTGTATTAAAGAGCATCTGAAATTGTTAACAATTTCCGACAGCTTAGGCCACCGTGGGAATTCATTGCCAAATGTGTAAGCATTTGATCTTACAGGTTCTCTCTCAACCAGTTAAATCCAGGTTTCTTTTCCCATAAAGCCTGTAGGCATAACTAGAAAAGTGGAACCTTTGGCCTAAGAGAATTTACATTTTTCTATTGCTGTTTGATACATTTATGGCTTGGGAAACATACAGAAACAATGGCCGAGAAGCTGGCCGTTCAATTTCCTGTCACATAAATCACCAGGGAGTTGTTCATTGCTGCAGCCCATCACTGTGCTCCCAACTTAGCAGACGCAAGTGAGAATGTGAACCGACGTGCTAGAGGAAGCTCCACTTCCCGCTATTTGCTCGCTGTTTGAAGAGAGGTGCTTAGTGGAGGAGATAGAGGTCTGGTTGCCTTGATAGCCCTCAAATGCTCCCTGGAACCAAATGGAAGTAAGGGGGATGTGATGCTGCTCTTGTTTGCTGTGCTGCTGAGCTCGTGGAAACCCATGGACTGCTCTCCCCTGTAGCCTCAGCTTTCTGCAAGCAGAGCTTGTCACCTGCTATTCAGAAACTTTCTTCTACCCCTTTTTTGCTTAAGACATTGAGGAGAATTTGCCAAGATGCTGCCAGTTACAAACATATCTAGCTCTGGGATATGGCACATGGTGCATTATCTCGTTCATAGGGCAGGATTTTGATAGACTGTGATGATCTTTGGATCACTGGAAATTCCTTACCATCTGTCATGATTACAAGAAGAGTAATGCTTGCTCAAAGACAGAGACTTGGCCTTGGTTTATGTGAATGGCTGAAAAGCTGAAATTTCAATTTATTAAAAAAAAACCTAAACCTCCCTTCTGCCCCCATCTGCCTGCAGGGGACATCCTCCCCTCAAGTCTGGCTTCCCCATCTCATTTTCGGTGGCTCATTAAGGCAGAGGAAGCCCATAAAGCTCTCCTTGTTTCCCAGGAAGAGCTGGTGCTCCCTGCTGTCAGTTCCCTAGTGTCCTCCTCGTGGCCCCACCTGGTGCCCCTAAGATGAGAAGACTTTCTAGCAAGCTTTTCTACCAAAGTGTATAAAGCTGTGCAATGATTTGTTAAGAAATCTTTTTTGCTCCTAATGAATTCAGGGTTGTCCCAGTTTGGGCCACAATCTCACCCACTTCTGGAGGACAGAAATGGCTCTTACCACTTTCCAGAAGTAAGAATGAGAATTCTGCACACTGATTGGAAGATTTAAGATAAAATCTATTTACAAGAGCATAAATACAAAAGGCAATGAGATAAGAACAGGTGCTGTTCTTGGAAAGGAGAAGTGAAAGCAAGAAAGGCAGGGAAGAGAAGGGGGAGAGAGCAAGTCAGACACTATCTTTTAAGTCATGATACTGGAAAATGGAAGAGAACAACAACATTGCAATATCCTGGGACAATCAGGGGGATGGACCTCTGTCTCTGTGGTTTTGTTTAAGTGGGACCTAGAATCCCTCAAACTACCACAGGGGTAAATTACTAGTTTTCTCCTTTTGACCTCTGTTCTCACTCTTGGTTTTGGGTTGTTTCATTTTGTTTTATTTTTTTGGTAATTTTTGAAAGAAGATGGTTGGTAGTGTTGGTTGTTACTTGATTGTAAATAACAATGTAAAGTGTTCCTTGCATGATACTTATTTATTTGCTGAAGATAAAGGTCTTCTGAGTACCCCAGCAGGTTTGGGTACCTGGTGGTAAAAGGATCGCTCTATACCCTACTCTAAGGGGCAAAGGTGTTCTACTTGAGGTCTACAGAAAATATACAACTAGAAATAAACTTCATGAGACCAGGAGCTCAATGCAAAGAATGTAAATAATTTAAGCTTTTTTCTAATTCGACTTCTATAATTTCAGTGAGTTGTTCATTTTACATAACTGTCTGAATCTCCTTTCTGATCTGAGTCCTGTCCCTCAAATGGTCTTGTTTCATTTGTCTCAGGATGAAAACTCTTTGTTTTCACAGTTTTAAATTATATATATAACCATGTATGTCTCCTAATCTTTGTTAAATAGACCAAATCTCATTTAGGTATTTATTTGATCTTGTCACCAGAAATAGTAATATAGTCAGAACAGGTCTGTTTGTTTGCCGGTGGAACAAAGTCTGAGACAACAAAAGCTCAAACAAGAGAGCTCACATATCTATTTACCCTCCTACAATCCTATGCTTTGCTACAAATTAAAATAGTTTTCTCTGTGAGTTAAGCAAGAGCAAATGCTCTTTTAGCTATCATCATCATCTTTAGAAAACCTTTTGAAAATGTTCTGTAAATGATAATTGGCTCCTTTTGTTCTCATTTCTTTTAAGGGCACTGTGAAAGAAGTAAGAGAGGAAATTCAAGTACAGGATAAGAAAAAAAGAAGAAACTCAGGAGAAACAGAAAAAAAAAAAAAGGACAAACCAGCATAAGAAGCTGAGGAGGTAAGCACTGTTTATTTCAAAACTACCTATAGAGATAGCATAAATAAAATACTTTCCAATCTTACAAGCTGCCCATAGGCAGTCTTCTTGTAATGCTGTTGTGCCACGGTGATTAGTGCCTTGGAGATGCCAATAGATACTAAATCACTCTTGATACTAAATCACACAGCATCCAAGGTGAGAAGTAGTAGAATAGAAAGGGAATTACAGAATCATAGAATCAGCCAGGTTGGAAGAGACATCCAAGCTCATCCAGCCCAACCTAGCACCCAACCCTAGCCAATCACCCAGCCCATGGCACTAAGTGCCACATCTAGGCTTTTCTTGAAGACCTCCAGGGACAGCGACTCCACCACCTCCCTGGGCAGCCCATTCCAATGCCAGTCACTCTCTCTGGCAAGAACTTCCTCCTAACATCCAGCCTAGACCTCCCCTGGCACAACTTGAGACTGTGTCCCCTCATTCTGTTGCTGTTGCCTGGGAGAAGAGACCAGCCCCATCTGGCTGCAGCCTCCCTTCAGGTAGCTGCAGAGAGCAATGAGGTCTGCCCTGAGCCTCCTCTTCTGCAGGCTGCACACCCCCAGCTCTCTCAACCTCTCCTCACAGGGCTGTGCTCCAGACCCCTCTTTATGTAAGAACTGGGAGCACATCTCCATAGCAGAGCTGAGGGCAAAACAGAGTGTGTGTACAGTTCCATGAGTCCTCTGTCCGTGCTGTCTGTGAGCAAAGCAGAGAGCTGCCTGGAGTAGTGCTGGCATCCAGTGTGCTACCTGACAGCTTCAGTGCTCCACTCCTTTGCAAGTCTGTTGACGACTCATATTCTGTGCAGACAGTGTACTTTTGCTCTCTGATGCTTTCCAGGTATTATTACAATGGGACATCAGTATTCAGTTCTGGCAGCCATTATTCTTTTTTAGTTACCTGGTGACCTTGGTGACTCCAGGTTTTTTATTATGTTGTCTGGCTAGCTATCAGAAAACTGAAATCTGAAACACATCTGAAGAACCAGCAGATGTATAAAACAGACATCTTTACAAAAATCACATTTGTGAAATAACTACATGTAATTGCCTATCACAGCATGTACAAAATAAGGCTTAGAAGCAAGAAAATGAATACTTAAGGACTGTGCAAGCTTTACAGTAAATCTTGTAGGTCAATGTAGATAAACATAAAAGCATTGTTGTGTCAAGTAACATATTCCCTTCTCTTCCCCACATAGTAAGACCTCTGACTTGGGGTGCCCCCAAAATTGTCTGACTTATTCTCTGCTTGTTGTCTACATTAAATCCAACATATCTGTTTTCACTTTCAGATTTAGTTTGATATTTTATTATTAATGATAATAAGCAGAAAACATGATCAACGTCCTTTAACAGCTACATGTGTTGGCCTATCTGACAGTACATTTTTATATACCTAGGTCTATTCCAAAGTGCAGAACATTGTTAGTTCCAGAACTCTGGTCCCTTTCTAGTACAAGTTGCTGAACAAACCAAAGAAGCTACCGGTTTTTTTCTTTTTCTTTCTTTTTTTTTTTTTCCCCAATAAGGCTTCTTCTAATCTGATACATCCTTTGAAAGGCTGTGAAAATAAAGACATGATTCAGTAGTCTAAGTGCTCCAATGAGTGTGAAATGCAAAAAAAATTACATGTTTCTGTGACAAAATGCTACTTGCTTTGTATTTGCTTAGTTATTAGATTGATTTTATTAGCTATAATTATTAGGTGTAGAACTAGAACAATAAATATTGAGTATACTGAATATGCTTCATTTACAGAACAGAGTGTAAACTCTACTTAGGCATGTCTGAGAACTCGCCCTGCTTTCTGTAATTATAATACATGGAGGGTTCAGGGTGCCATCACTAACGCAGGTGGCATTTCCCTTAAATTGCCTGGTCACTGCACCATGTAATTGAAGGTGGAAATAAACCAAGATCTGTCTGCTCATGTATGTCAACAAGGAATTCTCTGTAATGAATCTGTGCCCATTTATCATTGAGGTAGGAGGTTCAGCAGTACTTTGCTCAGCTCTCTTGCGTGTCCACTCCGCAGTCATGTTTGCACTGTTTCTCTGGCATGTGTTGAAAACACTCATTAGCACACGCTGAATACTATCAAACAGGATGTTTGCAGCTGTCACTGTGCAGGATTATCTTTTTCCATTCCCTCCAGTTTGGGCTAATTACGTCTGTTGTCACCAGGCAGTGGGAGTATCATGTAACAGGGGCTAGATGCAAGGCTCTCCACATCAGACAGTACTTAGGGGTAGGAAACCCAAGGGAAATAAATGCAAAGGATGTGAAAAGAGCAAATAAGCACAAAAAAGGGGTAACAGTGTTTTGTTAATAGCTGAGTGATGCTTGATAACTCCATCATCATTTGGCTTTTTGATAAAGATAATGCTTCATTCAATGCAATTTCATGTTACAATTATCTACCAATTCAAAATTACCTCTTATTATGCCATCTAGTTTGATTCAGACATAGCAAATATGGCTACAAGCAGCTCCAAGGGGCTATGACACTGCAGCCTGCAGCTGGAGATGCCTGAGGCATTTCCTCAAATTCCCACGGAAAAGGCCAGGAGGCTTTCCTGAACAAGGAATTCAAGTGTCTGTGATCAGACTGTGCTGCTCACAGCATGGGGATGTGCTAGGAGAAATCCCCTGTATCTGAAGGCTTGTCACAAATACAGCCCACGGCACAGGCAGCGTTTCAAAACTGACAGCCAGATGGATGCTGAATGCCCTTCACCCAGTCCCCTTTCTCCATCGTTGTTTCATCTCGGGTGTTTAAGGCGGAGAGAAGGGAGTAAGTAAATAGCCATACATAGGCAGGAGTGTGAGATATTAGACACAGGGAGTAAAAATGCTCACAGGAACCTGACAGGTTGCTGCACTGAGAATGACTCAGAAGTTGTTGCTCCTGAAGTCCAGTCATGTGTGTTAGGAGAGCTGGTGTGATGTTTTATTGTGCAACACATATTAATGTTTCATGGAGAATTTTAGACTTTGATAAATATGCAAGAGGCATTTCTTCAGATCCAAATTTGCCTTTGCTCAGGCATTGAATTCATTAGATGAGAGGTTCAACATTTGATGCTTGAGTGCGGGTATCCATATGAATTTATGCTTTTGGGTTCAAGAGTGGATGTTTCTTTAAAAGAACTCCTCAGTCTGATACAGCTTAACTGAAGTGAGTGGCACACAGGATGTGCCGCAGGTAGGAGAGCAACAAGACAAGTATGGCTCTGCATAACACATGCATTTTTTATACTCTGCTCTTCAGCTTCTTAGATTTTGTCTGCAAGAGGAGTTTGATGCAATCAGTTACAGCTCTTATAGGAAAACAGAAATTCATTGACACTAATAATCCTCCTTAAGACAGAGCTTTGTACAAGTCTTCCATCATCGCCTTCCTTGCCTGCCAAAATGAGAGGGAGCATCAGTGCGGGTTCCTGTGGGGACCTCTTTTGGCTGGAACCTAGCGGGCACAGATGGCCAACAAGCTGTAGCTCTCAGTCCTTCTTGGCTGAACAACCATGTCAGGTCATCTAACAGATCCTCAGCAGCCAGTGAGAGCACTGTTTGCTTTGAACCACAGCTTCCTTAGTTTCCTTGGACTGCCAACAGGCACGTTGTGGACCCTCTCAAATTCTCTGCTGCCCGTTTCATGCTTGCAGGAAGCCTCATGGCCACCGTCTCATCTTCATCTTCCCACACATGGAGTCATGAAAAAGCTTCTCGGCTTCCAGGTGCTGACTCTCTATAGAAAATGTATCTTGTTAGACTAATGTCCTGGGACTCCAGCTGTCATGGAAGGCTGAAATAGGCCTAAAACATGTGCTGGCTTGCCCAGACTATTTCCCGCTCTCCCTCCTCCTGCTTTTGGGAGAAGCAAGGGCAGTAAAGGAAAACAAAGGCCTGATGCCTTCGAGTCTCCTTCTCTCCTTCTCTCCTTCTAAACAGGGTATCTGCACGTGTTTATACACTTGTTTGTGTTCTGCCCTACAAGGGTAAAAGCAAGCTTTACCTAACGTGGTCAGGTTTGGCAAACTGGCATTCTGATTGGCTAATCTGTGGCTAAAGAAAGAGCCATTAGTCTCGGGCTACATTGGTGAAAAGAGATTAGCAGGTAAAGACAATGTACTCTATGTTATTGTGCTTCTGCTATTGCTTCTGCCTTACCTTGATTCTGCCTCATTGCTCTCTGCTGTTGCATCCTTCCATGCTCTATCTGCTACTTAATAATGAGCTCTGATACTTTGGGTTTGTCTACCTGGAAACTGCCTTGCCTCTTTTATACGAGAATTAAGTATTAAGTGCCTTCAGGCGATAGGCTCACTTAGCCAGCTCAACATTGTGCCTGTCTGCACATCTGCAAACCATGGCAAGTCTGGAGTCAAAGAGGAGCCAGGATCAGGTCAGAGATTGTCTGCTACCTCTCTCCCAGCACCCTATTAGAGCCTGGGAAGATCTAGAAGACCCCGATAGAACTCCTGGCAAGTGTTTGGGTACTGTCTGGAAACTGTAGTTAGCCCTGGGAATCTGGAGGTAACTTTTGTGAGCAAATGCTCAAAAGCCTCTTTGCAAAATTCTGTAAAACTTTGTACCTGAACCCAAGTGCCTTCTGCCTTAAGCAGAAAGGAGCTTCTCGAGTCCTTCTAGTGGGCAAGTGGTATAACTGACCACGAGAACCTCTCTTCCAGTTCTAATGGTTTAATGTTTGTTCTATCATTGCTAGTTATTTCTTAAGTGTTCTGGATTCTGCCTTTCCCTCTCTGTAGTGTTTTTCAAGAGAAAAAGAACCTATTACTAAAAATACCAGTTGATGGAGAAAGTCCTGAATATCAAAATTAATGAACAATACTAATCTTTGAAATAAAATCTCACACCATACATACCAGCCATAACACCAGCTAATGATAATGCCCAGTCCTAAGAAGCTTATGGACAAAACTATCAGGAGAGACCTGGCCTGCAACAGGCACTGCAGATGCTGCCAGCCCACCAACATCTCTCCCTTAACATATGTAGTTGGGTGAGGACAGCTGGAAATGACAAGCCGTGGGAAAAGGGGCAGCAGAGGGAAAGGGAGGCTGCTGATGAGGGGAAAGTGGGCACTGCGAGGAGGCTTTGCATATGGACAGCTGCTGTCAGAGACATGACCTGCTGGAGAGAAGGACAAGGACAGGGGCAAGAAAGTCCATTCAGAGCAGGGGACACCTGAGTATAGGGAAGGCCTCTACCTCAGTAGCTGCAGCTGCTTCTGGTGTTCCTCTGCTGCTGTCTCAACTGCCACACAAACCCACTGAAGTCTCAGGACCCTGCTCATGTCTCCAAGCCAAGCCTGGGGCCTGGCTTCAGCTGGGCCCTTTTTCTGCCCTTTTTTTTCTGGTGATATGCCCCAGCTTTGGCCTCTCATGCAGACAGTCCTTGCCAGGCTCTTTTCCTCTAATTAATTTCTGACATCAGACTGTTATGAACTGAGCCTAGTTTCCTGCTCGTCCCCATGAAATAAGTAATACTACATTCATCTCTCTCTCCCTTACAGTCCCTAGATTGAGAACTGTGGGTGTTAGATAAGTTTCTGGGAATACTGTTTTCCCACTGCTGATGCCCTGGAGAAAGCTGGTCTGAGGAAAAACCTTTCAGTATGCATTGTGGCCCCTCTAAGATTTGTGACAACCCTGTGTACTTAAAAGCAATCACATTTAGACAGTGGCTAACGCTGCAGTTGCTTGGACTTTTTAATTACATTTCATTCTTTCCCTAAAGGTTTTTTCCCCTCCTCTCTGTTTTGTACTTGCATACCCACCATATCCTGCCCTGCAGTCCCCTTGCCCATGCTAGAAAAAGGAATCTGTGATAATAATACAGGAATGCTTTGTGACTATGACACAGAGATAGATGGGTCTGACAGCACAATTATGTAGAAGGCAATGGAATTGAGCCTTTTTTATCCCACAGCTGAGAATCTGACTTCGATTTTCAAGAGATTAATTATTTTCAGGTTTACAGAAGTCAGCCAATGTCTACTTTTTTGCAGTTCCTGTTTCTGTCAAGGTGCTTTACATTTCTGTGCTCACAACAACCTTTTTATTTGGAACAGGAAAAGAGTTTTGTGAGAATAATGATTTTGTGTATGATGCTCAATCAATCTAATTTTCAAGTCTCTTCAAAGTTTACCAAGCTCTATGGATTAAAAATCAACACTTAAGCTTCGCACAGCAAGTGTAAGATGCTGCCTAAATTTCTGAGCAGTTGGAGCATTTGCTGTCCTCAGGCAACATCAGTTTGTCCATTACCACGATGAGCCCACATTGCTCTCTGTGGTTTGATTCAGTTCCAGGGGCAAATTATAAGATTTAGGCACAACTGAGAAACCTTAAGTGGGAATTTCAAAAGTTCCTCCAGCACATACCAGCTCAGCTCCCCTGCAAACTCAGTAGCACTTGTGCTCCAGGTCAGTCAGTAACAGCTTCTGCTCACTTTATTATAGCTCTGCTGAGGCGCATTAGGAAGCCCAGCAGGCATAGTTCTTATTTCAGAACTGACTGCAAACTAGCGAAGAGATGTGATTCTCTCTGCCCTCCTGCAAAACTCTGTGTGCAGTTCCAGCTGCAGACATGCACATGAAGATTTACTTGATGCAGGCCAACTACTAACATCTGCCATATGATTTCTCTTGCATGTTTTTTCTGACATTTTCAGGAAGGCCTATATAGTTCTTGGCCAAATCACCTCAAACAGTACTTCTGTAGATAAACTGAGCTCAGGTGAGTGATCTGTGACCATGCCTCCAGTCACATTTCTGCCGTGTGGCCACTCCTCATGCAGGTGTGTATTGTTCAGAGGTACTGCAATGTGGCTTTTGCATTAAAAAACAAACAAACAAATAATATTCTGCTGTCAAACAAATTACAAGAATCACTTCCTTGAATTTTATGCAATGGGGAAAAAAATAATGTACTAAACCAAAAAGAAGAGTACGTTTAAAAATAAAAGGATGCAAAATGGGTTTCTACTGTGGAGCAGAGGGATGAAGTACTGAATTTCAGCCTAATGAGTTCTAAAGTAGAGACTTCTTTTGTATTTCTGTGTTATGAGAAATAATCATACCAGACAACACATTTTAGATCTTCTGTTCTCTTTTTCTCATAGCACTGCAGCATAGAAAACTGAGATCAGGTCTTAATTCCCTTTTACTTAGCCACTTTATTTACTTTTTACATGTTTGCATTTATTAACCTTGCACTGCTATTCATATCTTGTTTCCTGTCAATGTTACTTCTAGACTTTGATATTTCAATACAACAATACATCCTTGTTCAATTAGAAAATTCTGTCAGGACATAGTTATTTGTGTTTAAACACATTTCAGTGGGAAGAATTTAAAAAGAAAACCCTTAAAAACATGCCCATTGATCTCTAATTATGTGAAACGTTTTACTTCAACTCTGTGCCAGATTTGTCCCTTTAAAATTGCTTTTACAAGAGCAGGAAAGAAAACTGTTTGAAATGCGTTAAAGAATAGGGAAACAGCTGATACATTCTCTTATTATTCAAATGATGTCTCAAGCATAAAACAAAAGATGGAGAGTGAATAAATATCTTGACGAGCACAGAAACACAGAATCTAATTTTTTAATTGATGTGTTGAGTTGCAATGGGAGTCTCAGATACAGTTATGAAAATCAGACTAGTTTAACCTAGATACCCAGAAGTGGATTTGGTACTCAAACACCTGTGAAAGCTGAGCAGTGAATTCAGCCAGTACTCAGAAGGTGCAGTCAGAGAGCAGTGCTAATTAAGGCTGTGGTGTCCTTTGCTTTTGCTTTCTCTTGTTCCTGTGCCTATTTTGCCTTGGGGCTGAGATTTGGTGCATCGAGTGCATTTTGTCCCTTGGCCATCAGCACCATGGGTCATGTGCCAGCATCCATGGGTCTTTGCTCAGCAAGGTGAGAGCAAGTGAAACTGGATGTAACCATGTAGGACTGGGCTACAGGCCATACAGCATAGACTGAGTCCCACACCTTAGCACCCCAGAAAAGGTCCTTCTCCTTGCGCTAGGAAGGTTTGCTGTGGGCTGCTCTTTCTAATCCCGCTTGTGGATGTGTGCTGAAGGGAAAGGTATGGGGAAGAGAGACCCCAAGAAACAACCTAACACCAATGGCAGTGATGCTAAGTATGTGAAACTTGACCTGGATGCCCTGCAGAAGCCCCACTCATACTTTTACAATTAAGGTGTCTGTGAGCACCTCTGGTGTGAGATACTCTGATCCTGTTCATGATACGGCTATAATAGGTGCTGACTCATGGCAAAGAGGCCAGTAAGAACTGTCACACACACCTCAGTGGTATCAGAGTATGTGAAGTAGCCTTGGTGTTTCCCAGGCTCTTTTAACTGGTGCAAAGCAGTACGTTTTGTGCTTTGGAGGTTTTTGTGTTCTTTTTTCTTTATGTATACATAGCACTAGGCTCCTGCTAACAGGTCACTGATGTGAATGTGCTGCTGCTAATGTAGTCTACAAAGCCAGAACAAGTGCAAGCACTATTGTGTTCAGCAATTGTAAACACTCGGTGAAATGGTGTGTCCTAGAATTTCAGATACATCTTACACTGGTGATGGACTGCTGCACCTTATGCTGGGGTATGACAGTTTGAGGGTAGCTGTGTTGTCTAGGGCACTGGCAGAGTCCTGACATAGAGGAACGGCTTGTGCTCCAAACCTTGCTCAGAGAAGTTCTCTGAGCTGACCTCTCAGCTGGGCACCTCTGTGAAACAGGCTATTGGCTTGTGTGGAAAGAGCCTTCTGTGTACTAAAAGGCCAAAGTGGGCAGGACGCTTGTCAGAGGCCATGCCGGGGGTTCAGGGCATGCCATGCGTCAGCTGCATATCCTCAAAGAAGACAAAAGGTGTGGGAAACGGGAGTCAGCCTGCCAAAATACTACATGCATCAGCTGCCAGAGAGTGTGGCTGTGATGGGCTTGGACCCCTTGGTCCAGCGAACCTCAGTCTCAACTTTGATGATTTTTACACTCAGGAAAGATGTAATCTGTGACATTTCTGTTCAGAGCTATTTGCAGATTAGCCTTAGTAATCTTAGATTCTAATAGTACAGTAACTTCAAGGCTAATATAGCAAATCTTTCAGGTGATACTTGTGTAATGATTCCACTTTAAAAATAAAGTAAGGTTTAAGAGAGCATCCTAGTTCAAATATTTTGCAGTTATTTGGGACTTGACATTGTAATTGTCTTGAATTAATAAGGGTTGTCTGTAACATTCTGGCAAACCTTTCCACCCCTGCTCCTTGTTTCTCAGCTCTATTGTACCTTGTCATGTTTTTAGTCTATGCAAAGAGGCTAATCAAAAGCCGGATAAAATAGACTGAAAGATCTCTGCTGATTTGAGAGGTCTCTGGAGCAGACTATAATACTATTAATCTCTCAGAATAGAGACTCAATTTTGAAGGCATTTATAGTGATGGAATAACTACTTGCTCCAGGAAGTCACTCTGCATTTCCATCATTTAAACTCTCGTCCTTTTATTCACCTGTTCATCGTCAGGCAATGCGAAGGTGCTGTATAAATAAGAGCACATAGCAGTGATTGTGTCCTCATAACCTCTTACAAGGACTTTATTAAGATCTAGGCAGTTCTGGATAAGTAAAAACTTTATGCTTCAGGTTTACTTTTCATTTGTGCCACTTAAATTTGTCATCTATGTAAAATTGTTATTCTTCTCCAATCCTTCCCAATTCTCTCCTGCCCCTAACTGCTCCTCAGCATTTTAGTCAACAAGAACTTCATTTGTGCAAGCACATAAGGCATTAGCCCAGACCAACTGTGTCTATAAGAAAGGAAATAAAAGGCAACTAAGAGAGGATAAAAGTGAAGGAAGGAACCACACATACACTGAGCAAAACAGCGACAACAGACAACACAGGAGCAAGGAAGGAAGGTCTCTTAAACCTGCATTCAACTTGGTGGAAAGAGAATGAGGCCAAGACATGTAGTCTGCCTGCAATTAGCATACAGTGCTTTAGGGCAGTGATTTCCAGTCTGCTATTTCCTATTTTGTTTAATTTTTAATTCAAATTCTGCACTAAAAATAGGGAGCATTTTGGAGCTGAAAATATGTGAATAGTATAGGGATGAAACCCAGAAACTGCAAGAGGAGTGCTGCTGTAACTGAAATAGCCCTGCTGGGATTTCTAGCTCTGCACCTCACTCGGTTGTGGTTACGCAATGTAGACTCGCCTCATCTAGGCCATTTTGGCTGAGAGCACATGCAAGTCCCTTTGTAAGATAAACAATGCATCAGAGTGGGTGGGCATCTCTCTACCTCATTTCCTGTAACTGCTGCTAACCCCTTTTTTGGTGAACTTCATATGGCTTATTACTAACAGCAGGAAGCTCTTAAATGTTTGTAAGTGTTATAAAATCTGTATTATCATCTCGTATCTTCACCAGCCTTTCTGTAAACTTCTGTTTGACTGACAAAAATGCATTTGCCTATGTCACATATTAAACCTTACACCCAGAGAGGCTGAGAAAGAATTTGTTACCCAGAATTCTGCAAAGCTCTCTCCTCTTTTCCTGATGGTAGGAGCTGTAGACCTTTTCTAATGTTCTCGAAGCATGTCCAACTGGAAGGACTGCTATACCTTAACAACACAGCTTCTCCCTTAGAAAACACTGCCCTATCCAACTAAAGCAGAGGGTATTTTAGAAAAAAATGTTCCATATGTTCCATTTTCTGCCATTTTAAAAACTAATAATCACTTTTGGTTCAAACTAACCAAGAAAAACTAAAGGAGATTTAAGTCAAAGTAGTTTTCTGATTTACAATAACTTTGGTAGAAATTGGGTACTGAGAGATACCACCAAACACACCATCTGATGGCTGCTTCCAGACTCTACTCAGCTTTTTAAAATCTGCCCCCATTCCCAATTCACAGATCACAGATTTATAGGTTGCATCAGGGTGGAAGGGACATCTTGTCTTGAAAGATCATCTTGTCCAGCTGCGCTGCAGTGAACAGGAACGCCTCCAACTAGATCAGGCTACCCAGGGCCACATCAAGACTGACCTTGAATGTCTTCAGGGACAGGGCCTCAACCACATGCCTGCGCAAATTGTTCCAGTATTTTACCACTCTCACTGTAAAGAATTTCTTCCGTGTGTCTGACCTGAATTTGCCCTGATGCAGTTTAAAAACATTGCCTATCATCCTGTTGATACCAGCCCTTCTAAGCAGTCCTTCCCAAGCCTCCCCTTCTGCTATTGGAATGCAGCTGTAAGGTCTCCTCAGAGCCTTCTTTTCTCCAAGCTGAGCAGCCAAAATTTTTCAGCCTGTCTTCACAGGAGAGGTGCTCCAGCCCTGTGATCATCTTTGTGGCACTCTGGACCCACTCCAGCAGGTCTTTGTCTCTCTCGTGTTGAGGTCCCGTAGATGGATGCAGTCCTGCAGGCGATGTCTCAGCAGAGCAGAGCAGGTTTTTTTCCAGGTTTTTTTTTTTTTTTTTTTTTCATTAAGCATTGTTTACAGTTTCTAACATGCTTTGGAGCTGACAGTTGTTTTGGATTTATAACCAATTGTAAACACTCAAGGTTGAATGAAGATTAACTGATTTTTCAACAGAAGGATTTCAGCTCAGAGGTGGGCCTGGTGATATTCCAGAAGCAGTGAATTGTGTCCAGCTCCGATGCAATTAACCACTGCCATCTGAGCTGCAGCTTGTATGTTACAAACATTTAGTGATTATACATGTATAGGAAGGGGTACTACAGATAAGTACCCCTATCATTCTCTGAAATTTGCATCTGTCTTTATAGCTGAATTGGTTTCCAAAGATGGCAGTCTCTCTTCTTTGCTGTTGCTGTTGGAGAAGAGATACTAGAAACAACTGAAAGCAAATTACTGGTATGTTGTGTATGTCTAGAACTGAGCAGTCAGCCACAAACCAAGCTTCAAAGCTGTTTGGATCGCAGCCTTACTCCTCAGAAACTGCTCCATGAAAGTATATGTTTGGACTAATATGTGTTGTTGCTGTGGAAGGGGTGTGCTGCATCTGCTGCTCTTGGCATTCCAACACCACGATTTCTTCTGCAGTTAACTGCATTGGAAAGCTTAAACAAACCTTTCAGGAGCATTGCTCATGACACAGTCTTGGGTCAGTGTGGACATGGCCTGTGTGAGAGGAGTCTGGGATGTAAAAACTCCTGAATCTTTCACTGAAATAATTCCCCAATCAAGTTTGAAGTTTAGCATAAGTGGGGAAGAAAATTAGCTATGTAGGATTGCCTGAAGTAACTGTGGCTTGCCGAGCAAGGTGCTGCGTCCTGGTAACACACCAGCAGAGCAATCCTTTACACAGGGTGCTTTTTATCTTCAAAGCTTCATGAACATTAGCTAATTAATCTTCACAAAGCCTGAGGGAGTTATGTACATATTGTTAGAAGCCAGGGACCAACAAAGGGCTTCACAGTGGTCACCATGCCTCATGCTGTGGCTACTGCTGGCACCAGCTAGGTCAGAAATTAAAGAGATTTTTACTAAAAAGCACTCCTTTTTCCTGCTCCAACAAGTTCAATGAGAATCTCCACAGTGATGGTGAAACTGGGATTCAAAGTGAACCTGGGCTACTTCTATCCATCACAATGTAATATAGCTAAGTCACAGCTAATGCCTTTTACCCAGCAAGCTGCAACCTACAAGCAGGGGAACTGCAGTGCGTAGTCTCCAACAGTGTTGCACAGTCAAAATCCCAGAGATACACAGTGAAACTGAGCATCACTACAGAAACTGCAGCTCTGTCCTGCCTCTGTTACTGCTGCTTCTATTACCATGATACCAGGGGTGAAGCAACATCCTTAGAACATCTTGCAGCTTTGATAGAAAGAAAATGTGTTCTTCCTTTGCATAGATAAGGACCATCTGTGCATGGCTGAAGAGAGATAATGTTTAGGAGCCTCCCAGGATACTAAAGATTGCACTTTCTTTGACTTTTTGTGCTGTTTAAGCTCATAGCAGTGCTCTCTTTGAACTCACTGGTGTCCCTCCACTTCCATAAATTGAAGTAGAAGGTTGGTATAAATAATCCAGCTCAGGAAGGGCACATGTAACAGTGCACATGCTGATATGAACCAGCTGATGCTTGGACATCACAGGTCTCTGCAGAATGTACCGGGAGGTTTGACATCTATGTTGCTACATCTGTCAGTCAATAGACCCCATGCTGCCCACATCTAGAGGGTGAATAGCATGTGGAGAACTGTTTTCATTGTAGTTGCCAGAACTGAGACAAAGCGCCGGGACTGTGGGGACTTCTGTAGAAATTGCTGTGGTACACATGGCATATGGAAAAGAGGTAGATGTGGCTGCAAGGCATCAGTTTTCTGCTTGGCTGAAAGCTTACCTATGCACCCTGAAGGATGGTTGGCTTAGCCTGTTGTTAAAGAGTAATGGTCCACTGACTCTTCTTCAGCAGTGATCCCACTGCCATTTCAGTGAATCTCTTCTAGAATATCTCCTGTTTATGGTTTGCCTGGTATCTAACCTAAACCTCTCAGACTGTCACTGTCGGAATTGCATTCTCATCATCCTTTACTTTTCTGCAATTACTTCCTGTCCAGCCCATCATAGGCATGGAAATTACTCCATTTCCTCTCTCTATGCAGTAGGATGCTGTTTGTCCCATCTTAGACTTTCCCTTAGCTCATTCAGAGTGTGATAGTTCTTGCAGATTGTGATTTCTAGAGAGCTAACCTCTTTTGATCCTCCCATCTGGTATGTCCCTGGTTGTTTTGGATCCTCCTTGGGATGTACTGGAGATATGACCTCACCAACAACAACCCAGAATTACTTCATGTGTTTTAAAGGTTACCCAGTGAGAGATCTCTGCCTTTTGGGTGTGTCAGTGTTTACGGGAGGCCCAGGATGGACAAAGACTCATGTCAAGAAGGGACAGTATTTGTCCAGAAAATATTTTAATGTCCAGTAAATATTTACTATTTTATTTTCAGGTTTTCCCTTTTTCTTTATACCAGATGGAGCAGTAAAGGACATTTACCTCTACTAAGAAATTTCTTCTCTTGTATCTTCCTGATTTAGTATTGCTAAAACACAACAGCATTACCGATGACATCATAGCTGTGCTAGAAAATTTCATTCCAAAATTAACATACCCAAGACTCCATCAAGTGAAGTGAACTTACTGTAATGGGTAAGTCATGACAAACTAGAAAAAAGGGTGCCTAGGATATTTAGCAGAAAGAGAAAGGTAACGTGAGAAAGACACAAGGGTCAGTATGAGAGTAATTATGTTGTAACACCTAAACTTTTGCTCCCTCAGAAAATCAATAATGTATTTCTAATTGAAAGTGAAACACAAGTATGCTTTTGAAGAAAGACAAAACAAGCACACAAATACACAGGAGTGTGTGGTGAGCAATATCCTGAGCCTGGCCAGAGGGTGTTACACTGGTGAGTGGCTGCAAATGGACCAGTACTGATGCATGCCGAATCAAAGGCATATTTTGACCAGCAGAAGTAAAAAAGGAGGAAAATAAACATCACTGCAAGAGATAGTGTTTAATAAAAAAACAAAGTGGTGCTGGGTGACCAGAAAATTTGGTACTTTGGACAAGTAAAAGGAATCTAGGCAACAGGGAAGTGGCTCCCAAGTTTCAGGTACTTCTTCCGCTACCCTAAGGCATACCAAGGAAGGTGACAAATGCTCCTCCCTAACATCTGTCACTGTGTGTTGCAGGAAATGAACATAACAAAGCTCAGTGTAAGATCTTTTGAAAAGGAAGATTGATTTTACTTTGAACAAATCTATTTCCAGTTCCTCAACCTGCTTTTCTCAGATTGCTCACACATGCATACAGACGCATTTCTCATCTACATTCACACCCTCTCCAGAGCTTTCTTCTGCCTGTGCCTGAAGGGGCACAAACAGGGGATGCTGAGCCTTGAGTCCTTACCATGTCTCTTGGCTTCCTCTTTTCTGGCAATGACAAAGTCCCTTTTGGATAGTCCTTTTATAATCTTCAGGAGTTGAGAAATTACTGTGATGTTATATATTGACCTCAACCCTTATGCCAAGCATGTAAAGCAAGGTTACACCCCTTTGTTTCCCGATTTTAAGCCTATAATCCTCTTTTCTGTTGAGACAAAAGGAGGACAATGGCAAAAGAGTTGTGCTATATCCTTGCTCCTTTCTCGCTGTTACCAAAGTACAGGACTTCTGCTGGTGCACCATCTCTGATGGGATCTTATTGTGGAGAAGCTGACAGGTCTTCTTGAGAGCACACTGCCCAGGATATATAGCTCCATTTCTGCTAGTTGCATCCTTGCTAACCAACACGGGATATTCTTTTGAACATTGCTCTTGTTTCTGCTGGTGCTTTGACACACAGGCACCTCTAGTCATACATCAGCTAGATCAATCAATATATACATGACAAACGCCTGCATAATTGATAGCTTGCAGCTTTGCAACTTGAGAAATTTTTCTCCAACTCTCAGTTTCCTAACCTAGCAGAGGTTCCCAGATGGAGAGAGCAGCCTGATACAGCTGAAATACACCTCTCTTCCCTGTGAAAAGGGAGATCACAGCACGCTGTTAGTCTCTTAACTGTGTAAGAAAGATGTATAGTTATTTTATTCAGGTAAAGCAAGGGCCAAACATATAGGATGGCAGCAGTGAAAGCTGTTGAGTGAAAAATGCAGTTCTGTGTCTTAACTTAGAAAGCTTATGGTCTTTCTAAGTTGTTTCACCATTTCCTATCCCAGAAGATTTACCTGCTCACCATCCCACCCATATTGAGGGTTGCTTAGGGCTAGTTTCCCCTGTGTGCTGCTGAGGACAATTCACCTCACCTGCCCAGGTGGGCAGGTGAAAAACCATCCTACTATTCTTTTTCTGCAGGCCAGGGTGTTTTGTGTGTTTCCTCCTGACTGCCAGGATTCTTGTGTTAAGGATACAGTGGTAAAACTTTATAAATAGTAACCCTTGGAAAAAAAGGTGGTTTACTATCACTTTGTTAGAGTTCACTGTCACAGAATCATAGAATCAAGGTTGGAAGAGACATCCAAGCTCACCCAACCCTAGCCAATCAACCAGACCATGGTACTAAGTGCCTCATCCAATCTTGTCTTGAACACCTCCAGGAACGGCAACTCCACCACCTCCCTGGGCAGCCCATTCCAATGCCAATCACTCTCTCTGTCAAGAGCTTCCTCCTAACATCCAGCCTAGACCTCCCCTGGCACAACTTGAGACTGTGTCCCCTCATTCTGTTGCTGTTGCCTGGGAGAAGAGACCAACCCTATCTGGCTGCAGCCTCCCTTCAGGTAGCTGCAGAGAGCAATGAGATCTGCCCTGAGCCTTCTCTTCTGCAGGCTGCACACCCCCAGCTCCCTCAGCCTCTCCTCACAGGGCTGTGCTCCAGGCCCCTCACCAGTACCTCCATGCTCCAGTACCTCAACATCTCTCTTTCATTGTGGGGCCCAGAACTGGGCACAGTGTCCATCCTACACTAAGCTTTTATCAAAGATCAGAAAATAAGTGGCTGTTAGGTATACAGAGATGGAATTTAATTTTAAGATGACACTCTTAGCCAGGTATATCAAGTATTAAAGATGCATTGGGTCCAAAATATAAATCCATATATCAGCTGTTATAACCTAGCTAAAGAAGGGTTAGGAATCAGGCAAAGTATTTTCATGGAGTTTTATATATCTGTTCATAACAGTGAAATTAAATGAATGCATGTGTGTGGGTGTACAGCTAGATTTATAGGCTGTCCTTAAAAATATTTCAGGTCCTGCTGAAACAGCAGAGAAACAGAAACCAGGACTGTTTCACCTGCCTAACTGGTTTCAGCAGTCATGCGTACAGTTGCACATGGCCATACAGAGGGATTCAGTGATGCTTCACACAGCCATTTCTTGGGGCAGCTGTGGAAATTTGGGGATTTGAGCCTTGGAGTACCGTGAAGGAGGAAGGAAGCAAACACTGCAAATGTGTTACTGCCTTTCCTGGGGCAAGTTTGAATTCCTTTTCAAGTGTCATCCACTACTTGAACAGTATGGAGATCCACAAGGGACCCTCCTCAGTGGCTGCAATGGCACAAACACTTCTCCAAGGATGAGAAACAACATTTCTGAGTTCACTTACTAGAGTCTAGGAGTGCATATGATCACCTTTTAGAAGTACTCAGCCTGAGTACCCTGTGATTTTATCTTTAATTAATTTTCAGCTTTCCATCTTACTGCAACAGTTTTGTTGCCAGCCTTTGCTTTTTCAGATCAATTCAGCTACTTCTGTTCTTTGTTAGTCATCTAGATCTTTCTTCATTATATTCCAACCCTTCCAAAATGTGTCAGATCTGAATATTTTATTAATCAATATATATTTACATACTAATTGATATTAATTAATATTATTTCTCTAAATGCCTCAGACAAAGTAACTGTGCAAGACTAGTCTATGGGCATTACTTTCAGCACTGTCCAGAAGCCTCTCTCAGCACAGTCCTTCTTTCTCCACTAAAACCTTGTTGAGTAAGCTCAGGTTATGTTTTATTCCATTTACTTCTGTGTCAACTTTTGTTTTATTGAGAGTTGTTGTAACAAATTGCATGGAAGTGATCTCAGGCAGAAGGACATGTCCAGGTTACTTTTCATATTCTTTTTGTAGGTACTATGGCTGCTGTTATAGAATCATAGAATCATAGAATGGTAAGGTTGGAAGGGACCTCAAGGATCACCTAGTTCCAACCCCCTGCCATAGGCAGGGACACCTCCCACTAGTACAGGTTACTCAAGGCCTCATCCAGCCTCATCCAACCTGGCCTTGAACCTGGCCCAGGGACGGAGCAGCCACAACCTCCCTGGGCAACCTGTTCCAGTGCCTCACTACCCTCACTGTAAAGAACTTCCTCCTAACATCCAGGCTAAATCTTCCGAGTTTAAACCCATTGCCCCTTGTCTTGTCATGACAAGACCTTGTCAGTAGTCCCTCCCCAGCCTTCTTGTAGCCCCCTTCAGATACTGGAAGGCTACTCTAAGGTCTCCAGGAAGCCTTCTCTTCTCCAGGCTGCAGAGCCCCAACTC
>VWZE01016983.1:32038-51063 GCA_013396675.1 Eubucco bourcierii
GCTGTGACTTCTTCATAAAAAGCCACTAAATTTGTCAGGCAAGATCTGCCCTTGGTGCAGCCATTGCTGGTTCCCACCAATTACCTCTGCTTTGTTTTCCATTTGCCTTAGCAGAGCTTTCAGCAGGATCTGCTCCATCTTCTTGCCAGGCACAGAGGTGAGGCTGACTGCTCTGTAGTTTCCAGGGTCATCCTTTTTTCCCTTTTTGAAGATGGGTGTTATGCTGGGAGTCAGAGACCCTCAACAGTGCAATTTGATGTCCTGGTTACTGCTTCCTGTGGCAGGGCACACCCAAGTGCCTGCCCCACCAAAGGTTTGAATAGGGCATGAAACTGTTCTGCTCCCCCCCACCCCTCTGGTTCCTGGGGGGTTTGGAATGTAAAAGGAGTAGGTACTACGAACCTCACCCTGCCCCCATGGGTTTGAACAGGGGAGAGCAAATCTGCCGCAGCACATATATGGCAACAGGACACATTATCTGGGGGGACTCAGAAGAGACTCAGAAGGGGGACTTTGCCAGTCAGACTTTACCGGTGAACTTTCCCAGAGGAAATTTACCAGAGACTTTGCCAGTGGAACTTTACAAGGAACTTTGAGAGGGACTTTGAGGCAGGTTTGGAACAGACTGCTACGTCGGACTTTAAGAGGGACTGCTAGCCACAGACCGCCAGCCACGGACTGCCAGCGTTGGACCGTCAGATCCTGTCTGACCGTTGAAGGGATCTGCCTCTGCTGACAAAGAGCCCCATGATCTGCATTTCAAGGCACTGCCGTGAGGAGCCTTTCTGTTCCCTGGGGCTCCAGGCTGCCTTTGTTCCTAAGTGCAGCGAAGCTATTTTTTGTAGCGAACACTTTTCCAAGCTTTCTGATTTCTCTGAATTACTAAACTCCTTGTAGAAGCATCCTTGTGAAAGATTTTTCCTGACCGAATTTCCGAACCCCATCTAATGAATTTTATATAAAGTTGTGGACGGGGCTTCCTGGAAATAAAATAACTGTATATTCTATAATTCCTGCCTCGTGAATCCCCACAGCCGATTCACTGCATCGTTCACAACTGGAGATAGACACCTGCTCCTCTTGTTCCCTCCTTCCCCACCTGAACATGCTACCTTACTCTTCCAGGCAAGGACCTTCATTCCTATTGTCCATCCACCTTTCTGCCATTAAATCTGGTATTGCTGTCATTATGGAAACCCAAAGTAAAGTAGTCATTCAGATGTGGAACCATACTTGAGTAACATTTAATCTCTACATCATTCTTGTTTCAGAGCAATTCTGTTTTCCTCTTATTCTCCTTCTATTTATATAGTTGAGAAGCCATTTGTTACTTTAATTTCTTTTGTAAAGCTTCACTTCCAACAATCTCTACTGTATTTCTATACTCTCTGACCTCCAAGGCAGTTTTCATTGCTCATCTGTCTATTTTTCAATTTCCTGTAAGTGCTTCGATTACTTAAACTTCAAGTGATTAACTTTGCTTTATTATAGAAGGCACATGTGGTCTTGTGGCAACAGGCACATCCCTCCCATTGGGGTGTGTGACCTGGTGAGGGGGTGAAGTCCTCACCCTTCTGTCCCAGTGGCAATGGGAATGAGTTTGTTCTTACTGACTGGAGATGGAAAAGGGAAAATCCAGACCTTGACAGTCTCAGAGATTTTTGTCAGGACAAAATATATAGGACAATCTCTGTATTTCAGGATCTCTCTGGCAGTCTGAGATGTCTGATCTCCCTCCAAGGAACAGACATTTTGAACTGATTCATCCTGCTAGATCTGACGCATTTCATCAGAGGTTGTTGGGCTTTTTTTTCCCTAACTTACTTGAAGGTTTCTTTGATTTAAATGTCAAGCCCTTCCTAAATTGAAGTCCCTGAATTAATTTGGTCACTTCTTTTCACTAGTTGTTTCTGGTGGTTAGTTCAATAAATAGTAACAGGTCTATTTTTGTTTATTCTTTGATCTAATTTCAGCTAAGTCAGCTATGTCCACTGACTGCAAAATTCTTGTCTATGACTAGGCCTTGCATGATGCATTCCCAGCTCACCAAAACCAGGTCTAACTGCTGCTCTGCATCCAGTGGGTCTTCGATGAAGAAAGCTGACTCTCTCAATCCACAAGTATTTAGGCCATAATATTGATTGGAGTGTTTGCTGTGCAATTTGAGGCATGGGACATGGGATTTCTGTGTGAGCATTATGGAGCGTAACTTTCTTTTCCTGATGCTGTTCCTGGAGGCTGTTAGAGATGCAGCAGAAACAACCTTCACTGTCCTTCCTCAGACTGATTTTATCCAGAGCGCATTGTCCATGCTGTGTTTTCTTTTTCCAAACTACTGCATCATGGCATTCCAATGGTAATCTGCCATGAGAACCACAGAATGGCTTCATTTCTATTTCCATCTTCCCTGAACAGCATGTACTTTTCAAGGATTTGTGAAACACAACCAAACTGAGTCATGTCATGGAAGGCCTGAACAGGCCAAAATAGGCCTAAACACATCCTGACTTGCCCAGATGTGTTTCCTGCTCTCCCCTCCTTCTGTTGTTGGGAGAACAAAGACAAAAGGGCCTGGTGTCACCATGTCTGTCCGAACTTGTTTACAGGTTACCCACACATGTTTACACACTTGTTTGTGTTCTGCCCTAAAAGGTAAAAGTAAACCCTGACTTCACCTAAGTTAAGCTTGGCAAAGTGCCATTCTGATTGGCTAATCTGTGTCCAAAGGCCCTTTAGACTCGGGCTACAGTGACCAAAGAGATGAGCAAGTAACGCAATGTGCTTGCTGCTTGTTGCTTGCTACTGCCACCATTGTTCCTGCCTTACAGTGTTCTCTGTTTCTGACAGTGATTCTGCCTCACTGCATCCTGCTGTGCTCTGCAGCAGTGTATCTGCTAAACTATAAGCAAGCCCTGCCACAAAGTAACAAACCCTGATTCTTTGGGCTTGTCTACCTGGAAACTCTTTGGAGTTTACCAGGAATAGGCACCAAATGCCTCCACGCAATAGACTTGCTTAGCCAGCGTGACACCGTGCCAAGACTGCACATCTGCAAGCCATCCTGCCTGCCCCTCTGCAAGCCTCCCTGCTGAGTCTGGAGCCAAGAGGAACCAGGACCAGGTTTCACCCAGCACCCCCACTAAGAGCCTGGGAAGATCAGAAGCCTCAACGGCTAAGAAGAGACCAGCAGATTTTCCTGCAAGTGGAAGCTGTAGTTAGCCCTGCCAGTTGGGAAATGGTATCTTGTGAGTAAATACTCAAAGTCTCTCTAGCAAATATTTAGCAAACTCTGTAATTGAATCCTAACCTCCTGTCTGAAACAGGAAGGAGCCTCTTGCGTCCATCTCGTGGACAAGCAGTATATTGATCACAAGAACTTCCCTTCCAGTTCAACTGAGTTTACTGTTGTATTATTGCTAGTTATTTGCTCTAGATCCAGTTACTCCTTTGTATAATGTTTTTGTGACCGTTGCAAAGAATCTAATTATTATTAAAATTTACTGGGCAGGTAGCGAGAGAATCCTGGATATCAAAATTAATGAACAATATCAATTTTGGAAAATTACCATCTCACATTAATTAATTACCCTGCATCACAATTAATTTTTAGGGCACTTAAACCTTTCAAGTCCTTTAATCTGTACTAGTAAAGACTAAGTAGCCTTCTCTAACTAAACTTTATCTTCTGTCTTGAGCCAACAGGGAATAGAGGCACATACTGTTAGGAATGTACTGAATCATGGAGAGTTTCTGTTGCTACCTTTCTTGCACTGAAGTTTACTGTGAGATCCCAACAAAAATAGCAACACTAGCCATTTCTCTGTTCACAGGTTGTTATTTAAAAAAAAAAAAAAAAAAAAAAAAAAAAAACAAAACAAACAAAAAAGCCAGAAACTCTTACCTTGGAAACCTGTTTGCTTTGTGTGTGGAACAGGTATTTCAGGGTGTCTATTGGGAATATCTGAGCTGCACGAACTATGCTGACGTTCACCCACCCCTCTGGAGGAAAGGAGTGCTCTTAGCATGTTTACCACACATCATTCCTGCCTGAGGCATGCCAGAGACACCAGCCTCCTTGGTTTTTCTTCATCTTTTATTGTGTACTCCACTGTCTATCTATTATGAGTCACTCATAAACCTAACCTAATCATGACAAATATGTGAAGACCTAATTTTCAGCTTATAAAATGAAGCAGATTGAGTAATGAAAGCACCAGCACCACTAACTTGTTTTCATCTGTATTTGTTTAGACACATTTTGAAGTCAACAGGGCTGTATATATAATACAACTTTGTATTTTTGTGTAATATTTGTGGAGCACAAATATTTCCTGGTTATTATCTTCGCTTTTCTAGTGATGAAATTAATTTGCAAGTAACCACAACCAAACAACCCAGTAACAAAATATTTATACTATGTTGGTCATTTGCTTTCCAGTGCTTGTCTATTGCCAGGTAGATCCTCAACAGTGTTTCTCATCTTCAGATCTACCTGTTTATGTGATCTTTATGATTTACCATTGTGAAGGTTTGGGAGTTCCCCACCCCCCCACACTTTGTAAAATGACCCAGACTAGCACTCAGTCGGCTGGAAGTTAAATGATGAAGCTATATTTACAGCTTTGCACAATGTACAGCAGATATTTACACTATATACACAATATTTACAGAAATATACAAGTAAAAGGTAATACAGCAACACAACTCCCCTCCCAGAAATCAGAGACCCCAGGAGGGGCTCCCAACCACCCTTCCACCTTCTCCCCACCCCTGTACCTTACCCCAAGGTTTGCCTTACGTGCAAGGTAAATTAGGAGGATCGGCCAAGGGGGTTAGAAGAAAAGTGGTTAGTGAGGATTAATCAGCAGAGGAGCCAGAGCCCAGAAGCTGCTAGATCCCACCAGCAGCTCCTGCTCAAGCAAGCGACAGAGAGCAACTGACTTATCAATTGTTTTGGTTAGTGTTCCCAAACAATTCTCCAGCAAGCGTATGAGTGAAGTAGACATCATGATGTTTTCCTTTCACAGCCTATAGTGTAATTTTCTCTATTAAAATATTCTAATTAGCCTCAAACCAGCACAACCATGTAAAGTAAGCTAGATGCTACATCAGATAACCAAATATCCTAGGGCTATTAGCCATATGTATTCCAGACAAACTGTTTTCCTCGTGTTATGAAGTCAAAGTAAACCTACTTGACACTACAACACTACATATCAGTGTCCTAAATTTCCTGTTAATTTACCTGCATCTTCTCCAAATGGGGGGAGACCACGTCGAACAACTCAAGGGAGTAACATTTCTAACATCCTAATGCAAAACAATGCAGGGCCAAACTGTAAAAGCAAAGCTTGTTTCATGTGGAAAGTAATTTTTATTGAATCAAGAACCTGATGTTGATGGTGCTTTTCAGTTGCAGAAGGCTGTTGTTTGTTGCAGCAGCATGTTTTGTGTAAGTTCCTTCCTGATTTACGATGATTCACATTGATAGACTTCTAGTCTATGACACTACCATCATAAACAATAATTTGTAACAGCTTCAGCTCTGCTCTCTTAGTGCTGGTTTTCAAGGACTAGAGCCAAGATCTATTCACCATAAGTAAATCTGGGAGGAAGTTCACATACTATGAATATTAATTAATGTTTATATACTATGGTTTATTTTGTTAAGCAGTGATTTAATTCAGAACATTTCAAATGGTGCTGCATGGGTGAAAAGAATCAGCAACCATGTGCTCAATTCATTTCAGAGATAAACCTGGTTCCATTCATTTTCTTTTATGGTGAAACCTGAAAACAAGCCCTAGCAAATGTGGCAGAATGGAGAGCGCATAAGCCAGTGACAAGTGGTGCTTCTCTGTTCTCTGTAATTAAGCAATAAAGAGAAGATGTTCAGCTTCACCTCAAAGTCCTCCTGCATTGCTCTTCTTATGCAGTGGAGGGAACCTCTTCACTTTTGCTACTTTCTTTTTATTCAGACTAATCATCTTCTTGTGGAGATACTAGTGGAAGTGATTGAGACTAAGGGGTACAGCATCATCTTGATGCTGAAGAGCATTCGTGAAAGCTGAGTGCATGACTCCTCAGCAGAATGAGAGTAATACGCAACAGAACTGTGGTTTTCTTTTTAAGAAAAGCCAGGAAGAACCAAGTCATTACAGATTGCTAGCATGCTTGTATTTTCCATGTTATAGCATATAAAGGTATTCTTCTAGTTTATATTTTGTTAATACAAAGCCTGCACTCTTGTTTATGATCCCTGAAAAGCTTCTGGTTTATGAGGTTATGTTCTCAAAATCACTCACATCAATTCGTGGTACAAATAACAACCCTGCTAGTGGAGTAGTACCTGAACTGTTTTCTGGACCAGATCTTCCCTGCCCAAAAGTATAACCTCAAGGGCCAGTATTCTTAGTCGAAGTGGGCTGGGTGTGAGTGGGTGATGCTGCTAACCCCAGCATCAACTGACTGGGCCACTTTTGCAGCCAGATTGTGCTCTGCAAACAACACAGCTGGTGCTTTCCCAGCATTAAATGTGGAGTGATGTGGCAATGCTGCTGTATATCCTTCCTCTCAGCTCCTGGTCTCTCATGTACCTCCAGGTGTGCCTGGTTCTCCTTTACCTCCTTAGTGGATCAGCACAAAAATTCTGCATTTAAGCAACACAGTCTTTCTGTCCAGCCCAAGTACAAGGCACAGGCTCCCAACGCACGCCAGTCAGCAGAGTCTGTTTGGTCCAGATCTTCCTTCTAAGAGGGTGAAGCAGCTGCAGTCCCTGATAGCTGGTGACTGCTGTGCCGGGATGCTTCACTGCCTACCAGCCTGCATGCAGAGCACAGCCTCTCCTCAGCCACTCCTTTACGGCTGGCTTTTCAAAGGACCTCTATCTCACTGCTCCTCTGTGAAGCTGGTGTTGCTGGCTGCCCTCACCCAGCAGGCATACCAGCCTAGGGAGACCTTTCCTTGTAATTGCCATGCATGGTATATGTTAGATAAACCTTAAATAGGTTGCAGTGACTTCAGTCAGTAACCTGGGAGTGTGGAATACCTTGACAATGAAGAAACCCCGAATTCCAATAAATTGTATGTTAGGAATAATGTGAGCTGCATTCCTCCTCCATCTATACCCAGATTTCCTCACTGCAGTCAAATGGAGCTGCACCATTAGGATTAAGAAAATAATTTGACCCAGTTAGATGTCCCTGAACAGACTTCAGTAGATTGCACAGGCTGAAGGGAGAGCAGAATGTTGCCCATTGTATTTACTATCATGTTTGTTTTGGGAGCTAAATTATTCCTCCTAATTCTGCTAGCAGTGTAATATGCTGTCTCAGTAATGGAAAGCATATGAAAGCAAGCAGATGGTGAAAGCAAGAAAAAAATCCCAGCATGTCCTGATAATGTAGTAAGCAAGTTCATTTTTTTGGCATTAGGCTTTCATAACCAAGGCATGTCGATAACAAGCGCAGACATATATTTAGAGTGCAGCTCATCCAAAACTACAGCCAGCTTCATTGCAGGGCAGTGGGAGATTGCTTTTTGAGACTTGTAGATAGATAAAAGCTAGATGTGAATGTTGCTGAATTAGACCCATCATATATTACTTCTGGAAGACGAGTGACTGAGCAGATCCTGCTCAGAGTGATTCCATCACACTGATCGTTCGTATCACTACAAATATTTAACTCGCTGGTTTGCAAATATGCAGCCGTCCTGCGTTCCACAAACGCAACAGACACTTCGATACACGTTGTTATGGAGTGGGTGGTATTAGAAATTAACAAAAAAATATTTTGCTTTCTAAGTATGCAGCCTCCAGTTTGAAATTTTGAAGTTCAGGGTTGTTGCTGCTTGGATATTTATGTGTGTGTCTGCAGTGCATGAAGCTCCCAGCCTAACTCCAGTGGCCTTTTGCTTATCCTACCCACATGGTCCATTCTTCCAGAGCAGAAGGCAAAACAGCCTCAGTGGGAAACTCTCATTTGTTTAGCAAGTCTGAGAAAACTGAGACGACCTTGACTCACTGGCTGAGCAAAAGGTCCTGAAATGTGATTTCTGGGGAGGACATTATCTGGCCTGATAATATCCAAACGGCATTTTCAAGAATCTGAAGACAAAACATGGGCAGAAACGAGGCCAGATTCACCATTTATCAGTTTTTTTAAAGAAGGAATACATTATTTGTTGTTACTCTTTTAATTTGAAACAATGAACTCAAGTCTTTGGGTAGCAGAAAAATTGACATTCTTCCTTTAACTTTCAGGACTTTAAGTTTTGGACAGACCAAAGGAGGAGCCACGGAAGACACTGCTGCAGTTGTGACAGCAAATGCCACTCTACAATTGAGGGAATGAATCCAGATCTGAGCGCACCAATCTCTTGTACAGGGAAAAAGGGTGAGGAGAGGCAGCCCCATGTCTCATTAAGGCAAGTAATTGGTTACAATACTCTTTTTTCATTATGCAGAAATGCAGCATATGAGGTAATGAAGGGGTTGGGATTTTACAAAATATTTCATATCCGTCTGATTCATTCATGACTTTAAGAAACAAAGGTGAAAGAGTATCTTTGATTGTTTGATCCCTCTAAGGACCCCATGCTTGCTGCTTCCTGAGAAAAATTGTCTTTCTTTATTCTTTTTAGTAATGACTTGCTGATTTAGCCTCCCAGGAGATAATATTTTTTAATTCTGGACTGCCTTTAATATCTCTGGGAAGTAGCAGGTAGCATCATTCAAATTTCTCAGATGTCCTCATGTCCTCTTCTTATCATTGCCGGCACAAGACTTGGAGCAGGGAGGAAATGGGATCAGTGTCATGTCCTGTGGTCTCACCATTTTCAGGTCTTGAGGACATGGTACAGCAGTCGGGTGAACTGGGGACACCTTTGCTGCTGAGGCCACAGTTTTCTCCCAGCAGAAAGCCTTTCTTCCTGCAAAGCCTCTGGCAGGCCCCAAGATGCCCAGCTCAGACTCACAAACCAATTTGGCAGCAGAGTTGCGATGGGCTCGGCCGAGCTGCTGACCGAAACGGACGGTGGATCACTGGTGGTGGGTCATGTCGGTGTATCACTTTGCTCCCTGACCTTCCTGCAATCTCTTTCAGGGCAAAAGTCTGAGATCCCTCTTGCAGTGAAGTAAGTCCTTGATCCCATACTGTTTAAACTGAGGTCAGCAAGTCTGCTTCCAAAGCAAAGCCCTGTTCTCCGTGAGTAAATCTTGCTCTTATTTTTTTGCTTGGCAATCCCCCAGCAAATGGTTTTGAAAACAGTGTCTGAATGTAGCTACTTTTTTTGGTGCATTTCCCACAATGAACTGTACCATATGTGTTGTGTCTTTAGACACCTCAGAACAATGCTACGCAAGCCTTAGGAGGTTTTTCTAACAACTGGTGGATGTGCTGCTTTTCACAGCTTACCCAGGCATTCCTGACTGATAAGCCTGGCTGCCGAGGGATGTTATCTATACTTCTAGGGTGAGAGGAAAAGTGGGAAAAAAGGTGGGACTTGCATCTAAATATTTTATACAGCTAATTCTGATGGAAACAATTTGTGCAGAGGACACTTCTCTGATGGGGAGGCTGAAGGAGGTGTTTGCAGAGTGGCAACGTTATCCAGAGATGAAAGTTCAGTTTGAAGTGCAGGCTCAAACTCTTTGCTCCTTGCCAGCTCTGTGTGTCCTGAAGTGATGTGTTCAGTTTCTCCCTCTGGCAAGCACGATGCCAGTGTATCCATAGCAATGCTCAGACATCTCAATTCACAATAAGGGTGTTAAACCCACAGCAGTACCGTGTGTACCTTGCACACATGTACAACAGTGCAGGAGCAGTATTTATCCCAGTGGTATCTTCATTAGTAAAGTGCAGTATATACATGGTGAAGAGCTGTTATTTACCATGACACAAGCAGCATCTCCAGAGATGGGCAACTGGGGTGCTCTCCCCGAGTCTGACTGACCAGATGCTTCTGAGCCAGCCCAGCTATAAATGACCTAGCCCTGGTGCTCAGAAAACATCTCTCTGAAGAATAAGAACCTTGCTGCATTTTTTATTTTTATCTGAAGCATCTGCATTAGCTAAGAAGCATTTTTCAGAAGGATCTTTAGGACAAGTCACTCATATTTTGGAAACAGAGCTGCACTGGCGTTCAATGCATTGGATTTCCCAGAAACAGACATTTCCAGGAAACCAGAGGTGGAGTTTTTTCCCAGTGGTGGTTCTTCCATCTTTGACTGCAGTTACAGGCGAAAAATCTTGCTGTAGTCCATTCTCCCAGGAAGGATGAACTCTTGGGATGCATACAGTGTTCCCAGAGGATGAGCAAGAGGGGAAGCAGCGTGCAGTGGTGGAGAACTGCACAGCTGCAAAGCATGCTTGCTGGGCAAAACAGACTGTGCATCTTTGTTGAAAGATCATCTAAGTCCAATTCCAATTTGGCAGGCGCACAGCAGTAGCCCTGATTTACACCACAGCCCAACTGTGCATGATGCCAGCACCAGCTCCAGAGCCCTGCTGGGCCACGTTACCTTGTGCAGAGATTTTTGTCTATACTAACATTAGGAAATTCCCAGTTATAGTTCCCACAACAACCATAAACCCAAGTATTCTAAATGAATACTGTACTAAAATTGTGAAGTCAGCTCCATGTTTCTCAGCAGCTCCGTGAGAAGCTGCATGGTACAGTAGGTTGGGAGGTGCCTGAAACCTCCACACCTGTCTCTGCAACCTCCATGTCTGTCTCTGCAAAACCCAAACACAGATGAGAGAGCAGCTTGGAGATAAAACCTTTCAGTGGCTGATGCAAGGCATCAGATGTTCTAGAGTATCATAGAATCATAGAATGGTAAGGTTGGAAGGGACCTCAAGGATCATCTAGTTCCAACCCCCTGCCATAGGCAGGGACACCTCCCACTAGTACAGGTTACTCAAGGCCTCATCCAATCTGGCCTTGAACACATCCAGGGAGGGAGCATCCACAACCTCCCTGGGCAACCTGTTCCAGTGCCTCACCACCCTTACTGTAAAGAACTTCCTCCTAACATCCAGTCTAAATCTCCCCTCTGCCAGTTTAAGCCCATTGCCCCTTGTCCTGTCATTGCAGGACCTTGTAAATAATCCTTCCCCAGCCTTCCTGTAGGCCCCCTTCAGATACTGGAAGGCTACTATCAGGTCCCCTCGAAGCCTTCTCTTCTCCAGGCTGAAGAGCCCCAACTCCCTCAGCCTGTCCTCATAGGAGAGCTGCTCCAGCCCTCTGATCATCTTTGTGGCCCTCCTCTGGACCCGCTCCAACACTTCCATGTCCTTCCTGTGCTGAGGGTTCCAGAACTGCACACAGTACTCCAGGTGGGGTCTGACGAGAGCAGAGTAAAGGGGCAGAATCACCTCCCTTGCTCTGCTGGCCACGCTTCTCTTGATGCAGCCTAGGACTCGGTTGGCTGTCTGGGCTGCATGTGCACACTGCAGGCTCATGTTGAGCTTTTCATCAACCCAGACTCCAAGGTCCTTTTCCTCAGGGCTGCTCTCCAGCCATTCACCACCCAGCCTGTATTTGTGCTTGGGATTGTGCCTACCCAGGTGCAGGACCTTACACTTGGCCTTATTGAATTTCATGAGGTTGGCCTGGGCCCAACTCTCCAGCCTGTCCAGGTCCCTCTGGATGGCATCCCTGCCCTCTAGCAAGTCGACTGTGCCACACAGCTTGGTGTCATCTGCAAACTTGCTGAGGGTGCACTCCATTCCTCTGTCATGTCACTGACAAAGATGTTAAACAGCACTGGTCCCAGCACTGACCTCTGAGGGACACCACTTGTCACTGGTCTCCAGGTGGACATTGTGCCGTTGATCACCACTCTCTGGGTTCGACCATCCAGCCAATTCCTTATCCAGCGAGTGGTCCACCCATCAAGTCCATGCTTTTCCAGTTTGGTGACCAGGATGTCATGTGGGACAGAGTCAAATGCCTTACTCAGGTCCAGGTAGATGTGGAATTTCTGGTGACTCAAAGCTAGTGTAGGTCCTAGCGTTAGAGAAGGTAACAACCCATTCTGTAGGTCAGGGCCAGTGTTCAGCAGGTGCCTGCTGCACTTGGAAGTGACACATGGTAACCAACATCCTCACACAGCGTTGCGGCTTCTGCTCTATTTAGTGCACTTGTGCCCTTCATCGCTTTGGTAGCTGAAGGCTTCACACTTGTTAAAGTATCTGCACAACAGCTCTGCAAGGGACTTAACTGGCAAGAGGCTTAAAATCCACCCCAAAGACTCAGAGAACCTGAGGCAAACTCTGTGTCTGAGGTCCTCCCAAATCTGAAGGTCAGGACCTCTTTTTTTCAGCGGTGATAAAACTGGATATAGAACCGAAATTGCATGAGTAAGTGCATGCCAGCACCTGCTGACTCTAGTCCACAGGTTGTGACCTGCCATCTCCACCAGCATTCCTGTGTTCCTCTTGTTAGTTCAGTGTTTTACCATAGCATTATCTTATCTGACTTCTACTCTGAAGGGGAAAACATTGACAGATTTTGTTACCCTCAGGCTCCAGCCTGCACTCTGCATGCTGCTGCACAGCACAGTAGCCACCAGCAGCCATGCAGTCCCTTCCTACTCATGCCAGGGTGTGCTCTGTCCCCCAGCACAGGGACACAGCTGTCTGTAGCGTGGAGGAGCTGTGTGGCCTTGGTGGCAACAATCCAGATAGATGCTAATCCAAGACAAGAGGGAAAAAAAGTGGTCCCCATGTTCCAAGCTGACCCACCAAAGAGAGAGATCCAAACAGGGATGCTTCAGCCTCTGGATATGCTATCTCTTAAAGCAGGTGGAGGTTCAGATCTCCATCTTCTACTCAGTCCTGCCCCATTATAAAGCCCCAGATGTTACTGAAAGAACTACCCAGGTCTGCTTTGGCATGTGAAGAATGCGTCACTGGCCGCATTGCCTTAAAAGCAATAAATCTCTCTTTATTTTGATGGTCACTTGGTAATGAAAACCAGTGGCCACATCAGTTATCTGAAAGAGGCTAAATGATAACTTGCTCCACGGTCTATACAAATCAGTCAGATAGCTTCAAAGCTCTTATCAGTTCCATGTGCCTGAATATATCCAGAGTGGCCAAAACAGGCCAGCATGCAGCACTTTGTCATCCTGGCACCTCTTACTCATCCCAAACAAGGACTCAAAAGGATTTATGAGTTTCCACTGTGATTAGACACCGCATCCTGTAGCATTTTATGATGAAACAGTAACTGTATTGAATTATTCCTTAAAATTTGGTAAATGTCACACCCAGCTATCTCAAAGCATTTCACAAGCCTGGCCTTTCTCTGTTCGAGTATTCATTGTAATGGGCAAGCCCCTTGGATAGGGATTTGCTTGTGTTTTCAATTTTCCAGCTGTAAACTGGGAAGAAGGCTATTCATTCACCCTCACAAAGGGCTTTGAGAACTCTGCAAGGAGACTGCTATTTAGGTATCAGATTTCTGTAGCAGCATGCCATGTCAAATTCATCTAGGGAACTCTTTGAGGACTCAACTAGATGTAGTAAAATTCCACATATGACTTAGTCTTTTTGCACCTCCATACTCACCCATAAAATGGAGACAGTAGCGTCTCTTTGATTGCATGAACAATGGGAAGTACTACATGAATGGTACTGAGACCATCACCATGAAATGGGTAATTCTGCAGTACCTGCTGACACACTCATTGGTGTTTGTATTCAACCAACTGTTGGTGGAACCAGACTATTGACACCCCAGTTCCAGGGGGAAATGTCTGGAGAGAGCCATTCAGGTGTCACTGCACTTCACAGGGCACAGCATCCAAACCTGCGTTTGAATGTAGATTGCACAGCTAATTCTTACTTATTTATAGTAGTCCAATCTTGAGTGCGAACTTACTAGAAAACTGAATCTGGATCCAGCTGCCCATTTCGTAGCTTGGGTCTGTATCTCAAAATTACCCTGCTGTCTGCTTCAATCTCCACAGCCTCGGACACTGGTAGAGCTAAAATTGCCACCAAGTGACCAAGCCAAGTCTTGAGAAGCTGCCAGGCAGAACCATTACACCAAGTGCAATTCCATGTTTTGATAAATCCCAAAGTAACAGAGGTTAAGAGGATAATGATCTGATTTTCTCTCTTCTGGCTAAAGGCAAATGCCCCTATACCCAGGTGTGAGGCCTTGTGGGCACCTAAATCCTCTGTGGCAGGTTTGGGGATGGGGCAGTTGGACTTGCTGACCTGGCAAAGAATTTCAGATCTATCGGGCCAGCTGCAGAAGTCATTTGCAGCAGCTTTGTAGCACTTTCTGACTGCTTCTCAGCCACAGAGAAATTAGGTTCTCTACCTTTTAAATCAATTTCTATGCTAAATAAAGTAGATTTACTCAAACACCTGGACCTTTTGTTGTGCTGTCACACAGAGTGTGATGGTGGCTTGGCTGTGTCACTTCAGAGGGGAAGAGAGCTATGCCAGGGAGCAGAATTCTTACCCCACTCAAGTGATATGCATGAAAGCACACCCACCTTCATCCCAAGCATAGGCAGAAGGGTAGCTTAGGGGGGGAGGGGGGGCAACCTGGTGAAGAAGTAGAAGAGTGAGGGAGAGGGGGGAAAAGTCCAGGGGAGTAGGTGTTGATGCAGATGAGGAGGCAGTGAGCATCCATTTACCCCAGGTTAGGCCTAGAAAAACCAGAAAAACTTGAGTGAATCTTATTGGCCTGGCTGCAATCAAAGCAACACCTATAACTATGGTGTAAACTCTGGGATATTTAATCAAAGACTTGAAAAGAAAAGGGAAACTAGTTTTACAAAACTTCACAGACTGCCATACTTCCCAGGGATGCCCTCAGACATACAGACAGGACTAACTTTGGCAGTACCAGCACAATTTCCTACACGTTTCTGGTATTTTTTCATTATTCTGAAATCCGGCTCTGGACAGTCATCAGCCTTTTTTCCACTGGTGATAAAGCATGTGTTGCCTTGGATCCTAGCTGCATGAACTTAACACATTACTACTTCTTATTTTTTGCTTTCAGTCTTTCAAGCCTTTCTGCCACTGAAGATCTCCTTCTAGGGCTTCAGGTCGAAAAATCTTTGTGGCAGATTTGACATTGCCTGCAATAATTTATGAATGTGATGTGTTGTCATGTTTACTGTGTGCGTACATTGAGCAACTTCAATAGCTGGATTGTCAAGACATGTACCCATGAGACTAAAGATGGATCCAGACACTTGGGAAACAAAGCAAGTGCTCTTTACTGAGGTGTTTTGGCCAGGCTGTCCTAGGCTCCCTGGAAAGATGTTTCTGGGAGGAATGTGGACACTTGCAAATCAGGACATGAAAGACCCCAGTGAATTTGCAGTGGACTATTTAAAAACAGATTTTTTAATTTATTTTTTTTTAACAAGACTCCAAAAGGGGTTGAAGGTGCTCACATCTGTAGACGTTTAATTTAGTAGATTCTGGCAAAACTACAAGATAAAGTGGATGTGAAATATTTTTTAAATGGCATAGTTTATTTCAACAGTTAAATGCCTTTTCTGTTTTAAAAATGTTGTTTGGGTCATGCAGGAAGGCTGCAGGTCTCTGTTCTTGTATACTTGTGCGAGCTTAAAGAATGTACTGGGTATGTAGCCTAAAAGTTGTTCTAAGCATGCAAGCACCAGATTACCCCATCCATGGAAGTGTAGAAGACCCAGGCCTGGCCTAAGCAGAAAGTAAGTCAGAAAGACGATGTATAGCCAGGTACACCAGTAACCATAACATCACCAGTATCTCTCTTTTAAGTCCTCACACCTAATTCTGCTTACAACTTTTATTAAAACTTTAAGCCTTAGTATTCAAGTGATTCACCTTTGTTACAAAACCCTGTCCCATTAACACAAAATACAAGCTGAAAGAAAGTTAATGAGTCCTAATACTTGCAGGACAATTTAAAGTTTAAAGGTGATGTTAACAAAAGTAAAATTAGGAACAGTAGAAAAATACAGTTTCATTGTCCACCAGCGAACCTGAGTTTTAGGTTCATGAAATTCAATCTATCAAAGCAGCACAAGAACACATACACGTGCACAGGTAGGTACTCCTTTGTGACCATAAACAGTCTGTCTAGCTGTCCATAGGGATTGCAAGTGAGACTGATTTATAAGCATGAAAGAGGAAATGTCCCTGCCTTATCCCCCTGCATGTCACTACGTTGTCTAAGGCTCAGCTTTATGTATTGAAGTGGCTGGGTGTGTGCAGGGTTTGGGCTGTATGCCCTGTACACCTGAGAAGCAATAATAAATTGATTTGCAGCTGCACATTAAGTATAACTCAAGTTGGGCACACAAAAAAATGAGGGATTAGAGGTATTAGGTATATATGAAAACTTACACTAATATTTTTTTTTATTTGCTTTCAGGTTTTGCTCTGAATAACAAAGAGACGAATGACAAATAGGTAAGTGGGAAAAGTCACTGACATCGTCCTGCCCTTGAAAACATGAGATCTGGCTTAAAGCACTGCCATTTTTATCTTTTATTTTCAAATTAAGAGACTAAATATGCTCAATAAACAAAAAGGGCAAGGAGCACGACTATAAAATGCCACTTTGGAAGTAAAAGAGCAGTTGTATGGTGAACAATTTCCCAGCACTGTTATGTTAATTTTCATGTGGCCCCGTTACCCACAGTAGCTGGCCTGGGACCTTCCCAGTCTCAATAAACAAATTTGGGAGTGGAAAGAAAAAGGGAATAATGGGTAATGGCAGAAAATAATGGAGCCATGGAACAAGGTGTACACAGGAGTACTGTGCACATCTCATGTAGCACCTCCTAACTCTGCTCCTCGGTAAATAGTCGCAATGTGCTATCCAAGTCCTCAAAGAGATGAGTGGGGTTTTATAGCAGGACCTACAGCTGCTTTGTAGATGCAGTCAAGCTCCACTTGAGCTGCCGCTCCCCTGGGACTGGAGCCATTTCCCTGTGGCAAAGTGCCTCTCATCTGTCTGTCCATAGAGCAAGCACTACATTTGTGCTGGCGGCAGGGAGGAAGTGGTAGGGACACTTTTTCTTGAGGTAGAAGAGTAACCTGTGCCCTAGGGTTGCTCTGGAGGCTGTAAACTCAGGCCAAGAGGCCCCAAATAACCCAGGAGCTGCCAGCTAGAGAGGATTTACAGAATGTCCAAGAAAACAAGGCTTAATGAAAAATTTGATAGGAATTTAGACAAAATAGACTGATGTGGACACAGGAATACAGAATAAACCATAAATTCTCCTGTTTGAAGAGAGTTAAGAATTTAATCTCCATTAATTTTATCCAGCAGATGCAGATAACAAAGCAGCCCTCTATATGAGAGAGTTAACATTGCAAAGGTTGATACAGAGAGACAAGGTGCACTTGGAAAGAGGCATCTCTGAGAAAGCTTCCACTATTAACGTTTTTCCCTGGCAAATGTGGGTCTTCTAAAACACTCTTTTCTTTAGGAAGGATCTAAATGAGGAGGAGGTGGGAAATAGAGCTACAAAGCATGTAAGAATGCCTCAAATATATGAGTGGGTGGAAGGAGGAAGAAATGAAAGAATAATGAAGCTTGCATCACTAAGAGCAAGCAGAAGAAGGGAAATGCACATGCTTGTGGATAAATTTTGCAGTGACTTAGGGTGAGGTCTAAAACCGCTGTGGTTAGCACAGAGGCACAGAGTAATTCAGATGACCTAATCAAAGGACAAAGCAACAGTACTACTGATTTCATTACGAAAATTACCTGGCTTGGAGTTAATGGGTAAGCACAGGAAAAAAATTTCTTTATAATGTCAATATGAAGTAGCCTGCAAAGGGCACCTGCAGTGCCTACACCAGGGAGATGATTTAGAATTTCCTTCAATGGGATTAGGCCTTTGTCTTTTGTGGAGACATTGTTAGCATCTCTTGGATTTCTTTATGTGGTGATGTTGCAAGCAGATATTTATATATTTAAAAATAATTAATAGATACCTTGTTATTAACGTGGTACCTCAAGTACCCAGCTGTGGGTGCATGACTAGCTGAGCCCAAACGCTCAGCTACTCTGTGAGTGTTTTCATTAAACACAGGTATTTTGACTTTGAGAGCATCTCCAGTGGCCCCCACACCAGTAGTTTACCCATCCAAAGTACAAAAGAAGCCTGGAAAAGAAGGCCGGTGCTGGGTTTATTCCACGCCTGTGGATTTTTTTGCCAGTGCTTTGATCTAAGGGTGCTATTAGTGATTCCGTGAGCAGGGCTCATCCCTCCTGCCACAGTCTTAGGCATATTGCTGAGCAGGCAGTAGAAAACTTTCAACCAGAGTGAGTGACCTGAGTGACCAGGAGTCCTCTGGGATGGAAATGCCTTGTCTCCGTGTCCTCAAAACCAGCTATAAAAGGAAAGTTGAAGCTTTCCTCAGGAAACCCCAGGGTTTTATATTCACTTTGGAATAAACTGAGCCCATCCATCCATTGAAGATGGAGCATCAGGGAATCTACAGGAGGTTATGACCATCTGCACAGACAGGCAGTGCCCAGGGATAGAGCTAGGACCAAGGTGGGGGCAGGGACAAGTTTTGTGCCAGCAATTTTTACAAATGAAAGGACCAAGCTGCTACTTCAGCCTATGTTGCCTTTTCAAAATCCATCCTGAGACAGCAGGGGAAAAGGGCAGAGGAACAGTGCTTCCGTTCCCTTCTACATGTATTTGATAGAGAGAAAANTTTTTTTTTTTTTTAAACCATTATCCCAATTCAGAGTTGCTACTTTAGCAACCGTTTAGCTCTCAGTTTCCCATATGTAGAAATCCGGCTTCAGAGGCACGAAAATCGCTCGCAGTTGCAGTGTGATGGCCAAGGCAGGCACCGAGGTGCTCGGAGCATTGTGTCCCTCCTGGATGTGGGGTGACCGGGCCGGGCACCCCGGTGGAACGACGGGGGCCGTGGTAAAGAAAGCAGGGCAGATGGCCGCCGCTGCCTGCCGCGGCCCCAGGGTCGTCAGAACCCGCAGGAAAAGACCACCCGGGCAACACCAGCACCTCCGAC